>JAANSN010003816.1:0-17104 GCA_036850665.1 Dicranocentrus wangi | reverse complement strand
CTCTCTCTCTCTGGTATAAGCATAAAGCACTATCTCTATACATTACTATAAATATATATAGATTTATAATATATTATGCATATAAATATAGAACTTGTTGTGTAGTTGCACTTTACAAAACAAAAAAAAATAGTTCATGACTTTGCTCCGCTGCTGCGAGCCCATAAGTCTTGTATTAGCATTGCGTATTGCGAGCGAGAGGTTTTTAACACACTCATCAGCTCATCCTTCCCTTCCCTTCTTCTTATCCACTTCATTCATTTAAAGTTCATCATCATCAATAATAAAAACAGAAAAGTAGTGCCGTCTGTTAGCCTGGCATATAGCGTAGGAGCTACACACAGAACAGAACCACGACCACAACCCCCAATTACGGAACTTACACATTCATGTCGGAGTCGGCTCAACTTCACGCTAATTGTGCTTAGGCATAATAAACAATTACCTAAAACACATATCACCTTCACGCGCAGGCAGGCAGGCAGGCAGAGAGTGAGCAAAATAGGAGTTGGGTCTATGGGTCCAATAAATCACTATTGGGCCCCATTTAGCACCCATCCACATTTACATAACGTAATTAGGCTTTGTAACAGAGTAATATAACAGAGTGATGCGACAACTGAACAAAGTGATTGGATCCTAATAAAAAAATACAAAAAAGTGAGTCTCTCAAGAAGAGAAGAAGAAGCATCATCTCATCATCCATCCGAGTGTTGACCACCATACCACCACCAATCGGCGAACCAGCAATCCATCCATTGTGTTCATTCATATTATCCATCCATTCGATTCTCTGTTTTTGTGAGATTACCTGATACCTGCTGCGGTGGTCGCTAATAATCACAAAGTATGTAAAAGGTCCAGAGAGAGAACGGATTGTGAGCAGTGTGTTGTTAGGTACGTACGTCGTGTTGTGTATCCAGTCGGCGGCTCCCAACTACGCATTTTTAATTAGGCGTCACTCTTTTATATTTCATACGAGTCCAGCACCATCAAACGCGAGTCGTCACATTCAATTATTACATTAAAGAAAACGAAGAAAGGGAGAGAAGAAGTAAAAAAACAAAACTTCTTATAAGTGGTTTATTGGCCGAGATCACAAAGCAGAAAGGATATCATCATAACATAACATTATTATATCAACAAGTTGTGGCTACCGTTCCAGTCCGAAACTTATCTCGTGTTTGAAGCAATGAGAATGAGAGGCTGCATTCTTGTTCTTCTTGCTCTTTTGAGTGCTCATGCACGCTTCAACTGAAATCAAACAGTGGAGGATTGGAGGAACAAGTGGGATGAAGCAAGTGTAGCCAAGCTCCATCCAGCTCTCCTGTATTACTATTATTATTACTTTTTCTCCCCAACTCATCAATATCATCAGCGAAAAACCACAAAGTCTAAAAACTTTTAACAAAATCATCATAACTCATCAGGAGGAAAATAGCAAAGCATTATATATCTATATAAAATTGAGTGATTCGCCACACTTTGTTTCTTCAGCTGGGCCGGTTGACCACGAGTGTAATTTGCGAAACTCCAAAGTGAACACGTAACACAACGAGCGACGACGACATGAACACTTTTTGCTCTACTACGAACGATTCCTTCATGCAAGGATAATTTGTTTTTTCAGTGAGTCAGCTCTCTCTCTCTCTACAACTCTCTGTCAGTCATCATCATCCATTGTGGACAATACAAAGAGCTAAAAACTTTTATTGTGTTTCGGCGGAGGAGTGCGCAATTGCTGTGAGAATAAACCCTGTTTCATAATAATAATAATACTTTGGATTCAAGTGCCTGCCCCATCTAATATTCGCACACACAAAAAAAATAAATCTGGGATCAAATAATATAATATATGTAAGTCTTCCGACTACTACACACAATCAAAGCAAAATAATAATAATAATTCACGACGAAACCCAACGCATATTATTACCATAATACACATTTATATTGTTACTTACTGATACTCATGATAAGAAATATATTTTAAAAAAAGAAAAAGAGTTGTTTTCGTGTCACCGTCACACCAAATAAGTTGTCAACTGCCCGCTGCTCCTCATACTCAACTGCATATTGTCATTGTCATTGCAGTGTATATCGTGAAAGTTGGGAATCTGCTGGCGAGAGTAATAATTGACAGCTACATGGGTTTATGTCATTGTTACAACATGCAGGTGCATCCATAAATCAGGCGTCTTGTGTAGCCTTTTTTAATCATCGCTTGCATCACATTTTTAGTGCAACACCACCCAATCACCCACCTTTCCTCATTTCATGTGTGCAGTTTGGACCCAAAGTTAGATGAATTGCCCTTTTTCGCTCAACTTTCATTTTAAACATCATCATCATCATCATCACCATCCATGTTAAATGTTACATTTTGTCAAATTGAGCTGTTGAATGTATTGGAAGGGTAGTCACAACACGGAATTAATGGTGTAACAATAAGATAGACGGNATTGGAAGGGTAGTCACAACACGGAATTAATGGTGTAACAATAAGATAGACGGCTCGCTCCTCTACTTTACTTGTCAAATAAATTTGAAGTTTGAAGCCTAATCAAAAAAATGAACAACTGACTGAGGTTTGTTGAATTGACGAGCAGGAAGGATCGAACGAGGTTGTTGAAGCGCACGGCACTCAACCGCGGACAAATAAATGCACATAATTACATTTGATCAGACATGAGCAGTCACTCTTGCGATTAGTCGGAAGGATTCTGGTGGTGTCGCTTTCCACTCTCATTACAATTAATTCAGTGTTCTGGGAAGAGTGAAATGCACATTTCTGTGAGCAAACATATAAAAAGGCTATTCAGATTCAGCTGAGATGAGAGTTTTCAGCTTTTTTCACTCTGATTGCATCCAGCTCCAGCATTCCATCCAGTAAATGTCAGTAAATATTAAATATTGTAAAGCCAGAGTCATAGGTCATTTAAATGAAATGAAATGAGTCACAAAATCTGTCGCTCTTGCCGAATTGAGCTTGACTGTAAAAAGCTGTGTGGTGCAGAGGGTGGTGACACGTCCGTCCGTTAAGATGGGAATGGAGACTCTGCTCTCTGGAGAGAGCCACACTCTGTTTGATTAATTGTAGACGACGACGTTTCCATTCTAATCCCTTCCAGTTCCAGACCTCTTATTATAACACTCTCCTCTGCTCTGCCTTTTAAAAAATGTATATTTATTGGGATGACGATGATGATGATGGCTAGGTTATTGAGGATTTCAACGGGAGAATGGGCAGTGTGGAAGATAAGGAGAAATGCAAATACAGGGAGTTACGCTATGTCAACAAATCGTCGTCCACGACTGGCTCCGCTCCGCGCAAGTGTGGCGTCTCTCCGTCTGAAGGGGTCAAATGTTAAGCTTATTTGAATCCATTACCTCATTCCATTTCCATCATACTCACAGACTGCACCACCACCACCACCACAATCATTCACTCACTCGCTCACCACTCAGGTTTAGGGCAATCGGCTCTTGTCATTTCGGCTGGAAAAAACTCGGCACGGTGACGACGGTGGTACATATCAGGATCGGCAGCACTCGGTCGGCAATCGGCAAACTACTACATTTAAATCACCATACAAGACCATACTGCACACCGGTATTATTTTATTATACCGACTGACTTATCATGATTCTATCGCCCTCGGCTGGTGATTGACATTCAGAAACACTTCCAAACAGAAAACTGTGTGTATCAATATCAACATTTAAACCCCTGTTCTAAAGTTACAACAACTACTCTTCTCTTACTCCTTCTTGATCTTGTGTTTATTTTTTCAGAGTGTTGCAGATTGTGACATTGGATATGGAATAAAAATGTTTTGTTAAACGGCCAAGTATAAATCTGAGAGTGAAAGTGGTTTTTCTTGTGTCGAGCTCGGATTGAAGACCTATGTGGACTCTCTACTCGGGGATTCTATTTTTTACAATTTTAATTTTCTTTCGTTGTAACAAAGTTAAACCACGGGATCATGGAAGCTGAAGTAGAAAGTACGCCAATTTACCCAAGGTAAGTACACAACCACGCTCAATATATTATCCGCTATCCGCTATCTTTCAATATTTGCTTTAGCCGGCTCAATGCAATGACTTATTCGTTCATATTCCACCCTCAATACCTGCCTGCCAAACTTAATTGGCTAAACTCTAAATTGCGTAGTGTATGAAATACGGGTCCCGCTAATGGTCCCTGACCGCAAGAATTATATTATTCATCATTATTCGCCTCTTGCAAACGAGCAAATATACAAATCACAAATCCAAGCCCTTTTATAAATTTCCCCTCGTTTCGTTTTTAAGCAGTGTGGGTTTTGAGTTGACAGCCACAGTGTGGGAGGACTGATGAATGATTTGAAGGGGAAAAGCATAAACCTTTATTTTCTATAAGCGGATTCCATCCACCTTGAGGAAATCGTTATATTCAAAAAGGATTCTAAAAAAATGATGAAAGGATGCCTTTTTTACTCATACAGGAGGCGAATTACGTAAAGAAAGGAGGACAGAGAGCTTTATTGTTGAGATGAATGAGCTGCACAAGAACCAAGAAAGAAGATGAATTATATTATACTTCCTTCTAATTGGCCAACTTTTGAGGAAATATGCTGCAGAATTGCAGTAGTAGTTGTAGTTGTACAAGACATGATCATCATGATCCTCGCTTCCATATTAAGACTCTGCCCCCAGCCCTCCAAAAAAAACTGATTGCTTGGGTAGGATGAGTGAGTATGTAGGAGTGAAGCAGTGTAATCTTGTGACAGGAGCATTTTCTCATCATCATCATAACTTCCGTTAGTTCTCCACCTACGACAGACAAAATCCGAGTGTTCGGGTAGTAGAAAAGAGCTGCTGCGACGGGAGGAGGACCGCCCTCTGACTGAAATTATTTTTTTCCTCTTGTAAAATCTGGTTGTGAATAAGATTCCCTTTTTGAAAATCGGAGCATGTGGGTGTTGTTGGATGAAGCGAAGTTGGGGGCATAAAAGCTAATCAAATATCTAGGAATTTTTTTGGTTGTATAAATCTAGGTGATTAATCCAACCTTTTCATTCAAGAGAAGATAAAAATCAACAAAGATGCTCATTTTTTCCATATCATTAGCCAAATCCTTAAAAGTCAGGAGATTAAGTGAGCGGTGTTGGCGGGTGGGTCGGGATCAAATACAGATGACGTGGCACATCATGTGATTCCCGTTATAGCCGGTAATTGCACCAAGAAAAGTCTTCCTTTTCATATAATTGCTTTTTAATGTAAATCTTTTTTGCAGCCCATGAATGGGCTGAAAGCAAGTATAGTAAAGCATCGAAATGCAATTGAGAATGGAACGTGGCAGCAGCAGCCAGCAGCAGGAAGGAGAAATACGCTGAAAAATAATAAATAAGCAGTTTTTTACTTTCAAAGTTGGACTGCGGAACGGGGAGTCGGGGCAGCTGCACAGCAGGCTCAAAACTAGATGGGAAAAACCAAAACAAACTTTCAAGAAAAAAAGAAGAGTTTTGTTTTTCCCATCAGGATATGTTTTTTTATTTCTGGAAAAACTGAGTTAGCCCATTATGTAGCACGTGTATACATAGAAGAACGTGTAGCAATACACTTTTTCCATGTTTGAGAATTCCACAAGATAGAAATCAAGGGATATCGGGATAATCTCGGTTAGCGCAGGTTAGCGTGACGATCATTAGGGAAATTTGTTAAAAGTTATGCCCACCTTTACTTTGTCCGCTCGCGGCATTGCATTCACCATAGCTTTCATATCGGATCTTTCATTTGACCTGCACCACCATCACCACGGCTGGAATAATGCAACCACATTCCGGCACCACCAACCCTCAACCACCCGCTCCCCACCAATCTTAACTTTGAAAGGGTTGCGCATTGCGCAGTTCTCTCTCTCTCTCTCTTTATGAATGAACTTGCCGCATTAATTAACATTCTGGCCACAGCTCGACGAATCGGTTGGGCATCACGAAATCGCATGTGCAGGCATGCATTGCATCTCAAAATCTATATAAAAAATAAATGGGAAACCTCGTAGAGACGGAAGCAATTATATTCTCTTGATAAAACTTACGAGATGCCTCAAAAGCGCGGAGAAGATCAAGGAACGTTTATAATTTTTTTATTGCATTAGCCGCTGTTTTGCCCTTCCTTTGCTATATAATGTATAAAAATGGAGTATGCGAGTGTTGAAGACATATTCTCCATAAAAAGAGTAATAATTTTGATAGAGGGATGATCCCGGTGCGGTTCCCAAATGAATCCGTATGGATGGATGGATGGATGGATTACATGATTGCATTGGAGCATAAGCATAACTATCAGGTTAATGCAGTCGTAGAAAGGTAAAAATAACGTGACGGGCAATAGGTACGGGTACGATACGACGACGGGAATGACTTGATTTATCTGTGATAAATGTTGATTGTTCAGCATTCCGGATGCGAATGCGAAAGCCTGTGTTGTTAACAACCCATTTTCAAAATTACTCCTCCGAGAGAGACTAGAGCAATAAATCCCAAACAGGATTTTCCAAGGAGCAAAAGCAGAAAGAAAAAAAAAACTTGAACTCGCCTTTTAGTCAATCCTGATGCTGATTATCATTTCATCGTCCTGTTTTTTTCTTTCCTACTTAACTCAATTGTGTGTGTATGCACAACTGCAATGCAACCTCTCCGTTGTCATCATCATTGTCTTAGGAGATGGGTTTTGCAAACTCGCGGATCACATTTAACATTTTTTCTTTGCAGAATCTTTTGATTCAATCAGTTAGCACATCACTCACTGGCGACGAAGACGACGACGTCGACGACCATACAGTCAGAAGAATCGCTTTTACGAAATATTTTTCAGGCTAAGAATAATAATTATTGTTTCTCGTATCTCCCATCTCTCGAACAAGTGCTGATTTTGGCCGGCGAGACCTGAAATACGAGAGATTTATGCAGTTTTTCATACAACGTGTGAGATGGCTTGTTCTTCAATCCCCAATTGGAGCTGAGGATGAAATAATAGGAGTAATAATAATAATAAAACAATAGTCTGCTGTTTATTGTCCTTATAAATATATCGCCATCATCATCACCGCGCTCCACATTGGCAAATTGCGGTAATAATAATATAACCAAAAATGGGAGTCATGTCATGAGTCGGCTTGTGTAAAATGTGAAATGTTGTGGAGGAATGAGGATGACCTTGCAACATAAACATTTTAAGCACCTCAATGACCTGCGCCGCGGCGATATGACGAAAATCGGGTGAGTCCTCCTATGCTCACTTCTTTTATGCAAATTATTGCTAATCTATTAGCAGATTGCTTAAACATTCTTGAGTCTATTGCATATAATATTGCTCGTAGTTCGTAGACGATAATACGACGAGTGCAGAAAAAAACACGTCGCCAAATGAATCTTTTCTCTACATTCTACAAATATTTTTATCGCTAATCGCTGTCCAGGTTTTCAATCATCACGAGAGCTCTCAATGATTTCTTCTTTAAAACTGAAAGAGCCAAAAGAGACTAGTCTGGTCCGGTTATTTCTGGAGGAAACCCCATTCAATTCATTCTCCCTAGCTCTCTCTCTCTCTCTCTACTTTAGCCTGACCATCATCAAACAAAAAAATGTGATACTATCAACTTGATAAATTTTCAAGCTGTCCACCTCAAAAGAAGTTGTGTGTTGGGGTGGTTGGTTTTTGTGTTTGGAAACTGGTATTTACCTGTGTGACTTCTTCTTCTTGTGACTCGTGGTGGTCAAAACAATTATATTGTATTGAATTCCGCAACGCATCATATTATATGGAATAATACCCATGTTGAAATAAATGTCTCTTTAAAATAATAACAAAACAACAATAATGGTCATCATAATGTTATTATACACAACAGCTCCCAACTTTTAATCTTGATTTGATGACATCAGAAGAGGAAGATAAAAAAAACATGCGCAGAGGTGGGTTGGTTTGGTTGCTTGGAATTACGGGAAATTAGCATTTTTAAGAGATGATTATATATTGAGGAGTGTGACGAGGTACCAGGAAGTGAAATGAGGAGGCTGATTGAGAAAAGCCGGGCCCGTGAAGCGGAATATAACATAACACACGTCATATATTCTGCTCATATATAATGTTTGCCTGCAACCGAGTCAAAAAACAAAAACGGGATACTATTGTATTGTATATTTTTTCTCTTCTTTTTACACCGCTTGCATTGCCGTTCGTGCAATTGGAATTCGCGTAGGGGTTAGGTTTAAGTTCAAACATTGAACCATTTCCCAATATTTTACTTCCTGTTGACATCACTCAACCAAAAAAAACGCTGTATTATGCTGGCAGTTCCCACGCTATGCCGATTCTGTGCACAAAAGTGAGGCGATGGAACCTCCTTTTCACACGACACAAACTCAAACTGTGAGTGAGTGAGAGCATTCATCTATTATGAGCAATAAGTCGACGAGATTACTCCTTTCATGGACCTATTAGCGACAATTAGAATAATGTAAACAAAGTGATTGAGCAGAGAGCGGCGGTGTCATTAAAGCCCCGTCGACGAAATGGATGTTTTTATTGCATGGCATAATAATATCTGTCGTGCGTTGTTAGCCATGGACCCGTTGAGTGATGACATAAGTGAGGTCCCCGCTGAGCATAATGTGTAATAATAATAATAATAAAAATAAAATAATGGTCTCCAGTTTCCCTAATCTTATCCCAATGTCAATGATTTTTATTCTCTGGAGTTGCATGCGAATCTCATTTGGGACAAAAAATCAAAAAGTGTCGTTGCTTGTGCTCTGCTGCGGTGCTTCATCTCTGGATGTATTGAACATTGAGTGTGAGGAGTCTCTTGTTGTTTGTCATGCAAAATAAGGACTAGTCTCAATTCGACATTGGTTTATTGTCTCCTCTCCAATATGCGCATATTTATTATTATTTTTCTCTCCTCCCAGCCGCTACGTCGTTCCTCGTTTCGTTCAAACCGTGCAAAAAAAATATAGAGAAACGCGACAAGAAGACAGTTGTGTACACACAATAATAATATTCGTTCACGATAACATTGTTTACGGTTGTGAAAAAAGGTGCTTTGGCAGATATTGATGTACAATATGTATATTTTTTGGATGGGTAGTACACACAACCACGATGCATTTCTTGTTGTCCCATCAGTCAGTTCGCATCACATATCATCATGTTATTCTTATTCTCTCTCTCTCGGGGACACGATGATGATGATGATGTATGACTATGTGGTTTGTTCGATTACAACAGAGTTCATCGTAAAAAAAGGCCAAACTTATTCAGTTGTTGTTGGTGCGGGGCAATAATAGCGAAACGAAACACGGCATATAATATGCATAATAATGATATTTCCTAAATTGTGATATTATTAAGGATGAACGCATCATCGCGGTGCGGTGTGTGCGCTGCTGGCTGCTCCTTGGTGGGCTATAACGCTTTACAACACACTACATCACATCGCTTTTCTAGTTTAGTTTATGTTAAAAGTCTATAATATACTCACACGAGTCCTCGCAGCGTACATTTCAACACACGGTTATTTGTAGACTTTAGTAGTAGACAAGAGCGCATTTCTTTCGTTTTTTCTTCTTCTTCTCCCTATTCAATATACCACTGGTTAAGCATAACAAACCCAAGAAAGAGGAGCGATTATTGTTTTGTCAGTGTGTTCGTCTTTCTTTGGCAGCGTGGTCATATAGACTCATCGGCAGACGAAGCGAAGACAAAAAAAATTTAAAAAATTTGCATCTTTAGTAGTTTAGTCCTAGTCACCGTTTGACTACGGCTCAGTGAACAAGTGCGTTGACTAACTAAATTGTTGGTTTAAATCAATGCTGATTTCTTGGGAGCAATTTTTTTTTGACAGAAGCAGTTTGATTTAAAAGAAACCCTTTCCTTTTCCCATCAACATTTTAATTAGCATGTGGATATTATTATTATAGCTTATTGGCGTGGATAAACCGTGTGAAAGTTTTTTTTGAGAGAGCAAGAATGTCTTTTTACGAGCGAAGCTATTTAAGCAGATAATTCCGTGGGATTATTATTGATCATAATAATATTTTGTTTTGAGTGCCCCTTTTGCAATTCCAGCAAGTTGTAAATAAAAAGGGTTTTTGGGCTCGTCGTCGACGCTGGCTGCTGAATGGGCTGATTTAATACAAGATTTATTGGATCCTTATCTGAAGGTGAGCCATTAACATCACAAAGCTTATATAAAACCAATAAAATTTATTATTTTCATTTGTTACTCGTTGTGTCGGGATTTAAAAACAAGAGAGTTTCGCTGATGATGGGATGATGGATAACTATATACCCAGCGAGGATGTACATGTTGTTTTGTATCCCCATTTGAAATCCTATTGAATTCCGTAATATAAACAAAACTGGAGGAATTAATAATCCTTATTTTTAGCTCGCTCTCTCTCTCTCTCGAGCTTCAACGACGAGGAGCAGCGCAGTTCCCAGTTGCAAATAGGTTTTTATAAAGCCGTTTAGTTTATTTACTAAAATCCTGTTTTGACTTTATTAGCTCTCCTTTTCCCCGATGAGCTCATCGCTTTGCACTTGTTTAACGTATATGGCCGACTAATAACTCGCCTTTCTAAAGCAATAATGATAATACCACCACCGCACCACCATCATCATCACCACCACCACGCACAAAAAAAGTGCAACTTTTTGCAGACCCGATGATAATATGCATGCTGAATGATCCTATCTGATCTGAAACGAATATGTGTATTTCCTGCTGGGGTTACGTGCAGTAAGATTTTTACCAGGTTTCTCTCTCTCTCTCATGAAACACGAGAGTGATTTAACTCCCAGCACATAAAAAACACGGTGAATCGCCCCTGAATTTTATTTTTTTCAAGTCGAGGTTGAATACACCAATTCTTGGTCCGAAACACACATTTATCATCCAAGTGAGTGAGTGAGACGGATCGGATTGGAATTGAAAGGGCAGATTGAAATGTTAATGAGAGGATTCAATTTAAGCGAAAGAAAAACTAGTCGAAACACCTGGACACTCTTGTTTTAATGGGGAGTAATTTTTAATAGCGTCTAAAATTAGCGGTGGTGGACCTACATGGACCTGGGCTATAAGCTCCAAAAATCTTGAAACATAAATAATAAAAAGGAGAGTGGAGTGGAGCAGGGATGAGAAAATGGATGGTGGTGGCCCCGATGATCATAATTACATGATATGAAAATAGCTGATCACCTTTAAGTCCAAATTGATTTATTCGGGTGATGATGAGACGTTGACAGAGGTTGCAACTGATCCTGTCTCTGATTCTGCTGGTCGGTCGTGTGTTCTTCTTGTTTTTCCCTTTTTTATCTTCTCAGCTCATCTTTGCTCCAAACCATCAATTACCATATCATCCAACAATTGACTGGGCTTCTTGATCCTGATCCAAAATCATGGCTGAGATTAAAGTGCAAAATGTTCTGGGCTAGAATTTATATAAAAAAATGAATTGTGTAATTGATTTGTTTAAGACGTTCAGTTCAGCTTGTTGGAGAGAGAGCTAGAGAGCCCAATGGATTTGGATTGGATGGGCATACATGTCAAAATAACTTTGGCTATTGTAATCAGTTCCAATTTTTTTGTCCAGGGTTGATGGCTATCTGCCATGGCTCAGGCGCTCCTCATTTGCATAAATGACATAACTGACCAGAGTGGTGGCCACGAAGGAAAAGTGTTTAAAGGCGAGATGCAATCATGCAATCAATGCAGTTTCCATTCCAATCACCTGACCTTTTTCCTCTCTCGCTCTCTCTCAAATCTCAAAACAACAGCCCGACTACTCCGTCTGAGGATTATTGGTGTAGATTAGCGCTGAAGCGTGGGGAACACTCGTGTAAATACAAAAACATTAGGCCATTTATTAGACAGGTGATAGATGGGCTGGGATAGATAATACTAATTTTGTAATGGCTGATGATGACATCATTCATTTCATGCAACCATGAAGCATAACATAGCAGCCAGTCGTCAAAATCTTTTTCTTTTTTGCCTCATCATGTCGAGAATCGATCGAATTGGCAATTCGTGATGTATGACACCTTTTCCTTTCACACGATCCAGAACTCAAATGATGTTAATCTGTTGCATCAAAAGTTGATCGAAAGATATTGATTTTGTTGAGGGGCGTTGAAGGTAAGGTCGTTAGTGGAAGTTGTAACCCTTTGAGAAACTGGACTCATATCATAATATGCTATCGTGTGCTCCGTTGTTGTAACATCCTGTCAACAGATGAAGACGACGATGATCATGAACCGTGTTGAAATAGAAATGACTAAATGGATGAATGGATTAATCTAATTATTATGCAGCACTGGCTGTTGTTTGATAGAGCAGTTGAAACTGGAAAGAAATGTTGCTTTAGGTTTAAGCAGACCGACCAGAAGAGATGAGCCACACCTGCACAAAGACTGATTGTGAGAGGACTGAAAAACCTGTGAGCTATACTGCTTCTTAATCTCCGGCTTTTCTCTAAGGAGCATTCTTTTGGGTAAAAAAATCAAGGATCCTATAGTCTGCCAAGGTGTAGCAGTTCTCCAAAATGAATGTGAAGATGATGACGATAGGGATATTTTGGTTGAGGTGAGAGTGAGATGGTTAAGTATATTAATGAGCTCAGCCAGAGTCATATTGCGACGCTTGGAGGAGAGGAGACGAGACGTGAGAATGAGCTGCGTAGTGCCCACCCACCCACCTTTTGTGTCCACCACCTTTCCTTACCTCTCCACAATTCCCAACTTGTTGTAGATTATTGTACAAGCTCTCGTCCTTTTGCATAATTTAAAATGTCTTTCCACTCGCCCAAAATTAAAAATGATTTCACCATCCGCCGTCGTCTTTCTTTGGACATCTCAAGGGTCTGCCTGCTTCTAGTGGTTATATACCTAGTCCTCTCCCTGAATCCCCATATATAATTAAAAACTACTCTGCCCCAGCTGCTGCTGCTGCTGCACCCTCCACATTTTCGGAGGTGATGTATAGACGATGAGGTTCGATCGAACTGCCCTGTAACCTGCTGTCTGTATGGTTATTGTCGTTATGCCTTTTTACGTGGTCAACAAGGACGTGTGTGCGGCAAGGGCGCTCACTCCTTTTTATTACAGTAAAAAAATTAGCCCACATGAATTTTCCTTTCACTATACGCATACATCCCTCCGTTTCACGAAGAGGAGCCAAAGTAAACTGTTCGGGCAATCTCCTCCACTCCACATCCACGTATTATGATTTATTCCCAGTTTACGTAAACAGTGAACAACGGAGACGGAAGCAAGGCAGCAGTGGTGCAGTCGTCGTTTATCAAAAACAAGGCAGATTTATCGTAAAGGGATTTCGTGGAAGAGTTTGTTTACTTCCAATCCTGGACATCAACATCCGTCCACCAATATCGCCAATTTAAACTTCCTCTCTGCTGTCAGCCAGCTTTTTACTATCGCCCTTTCGTTTCTTCGTATAGCGAACCAAGCAAATAAAAGTATACTGCCATCAAAGACTGGTCGTCGATGCGTACATATAAAATATAAAAAAAATCGCTCTACACACAAAACAACTCTCAATCCATTCATATCCATTCATTTCTCTCCTTTTCACATGATGTTCGTTCGTGCAGTTCTTCTTGTTGCAGGTCTATAGCGTCTGAAGCGGTTAGGCTAACGTGTTTTAACTAGGTTGTGATTAATTATGTGGTTGGGCGAGAGGTTCCTCCTTTTGGCTCGATTTAAACGAAAATGACATCATCGCAATCGCAATAGAGCAGAAGAGCCTGAGCTGCAGAGAGTTCTGGGCTTCGTCAGAAATCCTTTTCTTTCGTTTCGCTCGTTCTTCTTATTAGCTTGCCTATAACGAACGAGCGAATGAACGAACGATAAAGGTCGGTTGACGACGATTTTGGGGGTGACGTAGACTCCAGTAATAAAAGCGAACCAATCAGTTGATTGTTTTAATAATTTATTCGTTATCTGTACAAATGCTTGTAAATATATAACTCATATCATGATTTCATAGGGCAATGCACAAGGTTGACATAATAGACGACGACGACGCTCGCTCGCTGAGTTTTGGTTGTTGGGCTTTAACTGGCTCACGTGTGCGTGTGGGAAGAGAGGAGATGAAGCCTTTTAAATCCTGTCATCCATCCCGACCCGAACCCCAATGATCATACAGCCCATTGATGACTGAAGAAACAATAAAAAGTTTGATTCCTGGTTTTTGTCGCGAAATGAGCAGGGGGAGATTAGATACTAATAACTCTAGGTGTGCATACATGGGTTTGTTTTGTGTGTAACCTCGATCAGGACATGATCAAAACTGTTGTTGCAGTAGTGTTGCAAACGGATTGCTTCATCTGAAATGGATGGATATATGGCAAGAGAGAGAGAGAATAAGTTTTATACACATTTATTATTAGGGGACCACGCAGTTTAATTACTTGAACTGCCTCGACTTCATTGGAGATAATCGTTCTGTTCAAGTGTGAGATGCGGCAGTTGTTGATGATTAATAGTCAGCAGTCCATCATCCTAACGAGCACTTTATCTTAATCATCAGTGGAGATTGGGAATGAATAAGCATTAAAAATAAACATGATGATAGCCTTTGTACACTTTCCAAATCTAACTTTGTACACTCATCTCACTCGTACTCACTCGCTCACTCACAGCACCGTACGTTCTCTTGTTTACGCACAGAAGATCCCATCTCATCACACATCACATCTCACTTTAAAAAATGTATACTTTACGTGAGCATTGGATTGCCAACCCTGTGACAAATCTCTACACCTCTATTCTTCTCACAACAACCGATCGAACGAAGGAACAACGGTGCGTGCAGAAAAGGGTATTGCCTAATTGACCATACTATAATATTCATTCCTCAAAAGAGGAGTAGTTATGCATAAAAAGAATTTGTAGGCAGCCAAAGAACTTGTAATTCACTCATAATATATACCTCCCTACCACCACCACCACGGTGGGCATCAACTCAAATGATGATGACGAATAATAAAAAATGGAGAAAAAAGGCAACTTATTCAAGAAATTAGTCACCTGTGTGAGCGGAGAACCAAAATTCGTTGCACCCTCTCGTCCATCTCTCCCACCTCTCAAATTTAGTCAGTCAGAAGAGGCTCTCAGCTTGGAATGAATAATCCAATGCGCCATATTATTGGATGGAAGTAGGAATTGGACGGTAATTATTACTACGTCTACAAGTAGTGCGCATCAAACAACATGTGGCTCACAACTCCTCTGACCTCCTCTCCATGCCAAGCACCCTGTGTTGAACAGTTAGGTAGTCCGGTGGGATCATGACGATGATGATGATGACGGAATGGTCATCATGCAAGGTCGTCGTCGTGCGAGCCTGTTTCTGGGAAATTGGAAAATGGGAAATTTTTGTTATCTGCAGTCACCGGCTTCAGAACCGCTCCGCTCCTCCTCCTTCTCATCATCATCAGGATCAGCAGGAGTAAAAAGTCACGGAAGGAAAGCCATCAGAGCTGAAAAGTTCTCGTGGGAGAGAGCTTATTCTCCTTCTGCAAACCACCTTTCGTTTCGTTCACTACAAAAAACTTCACAATTAAACTGGTATTCACTCGTTCCGTCCGTGGTGGCTACCTGCTCGGCAGAGAAAAAAAATAATTCGAGGATGATGTCATTCCTAATTGATCATGATGGCTATGTGAAAGGGAAACCCGAATTGCGAATATATTTTCCCTTTGATAGTAAATCCCAATTTCGTTCCGTCCGTGGTGGCTACCTGCTCGGCAGAGAAAAAAAAATAATTCGAGGATGATGTCATTCCTAATTGATCATGATGGCTATGTGAAAGGGAAACCCGAATTGCGAATATATTTTCCCTTTGATAGTAAATCCCAATAACAAGTAGAGGCGTTAGGCATGAAACTGCATAAACAAGGGGGCCAACTAGCCAAAGTCATATGACCACATCATCAGATCAGATTAGATCAATGCAACTACTTCTAATTGCACTACGAACGACGACTATGAATTCATGTAATGAGAAATATTATTTACTCACTCTCTCTCTCCACACGCTTTTTAAATCTGGTCCATTTTGGTTTTGTGGTTGCTAATTGTTATGTTAGCTGACATAATATTCATCTTGATATTGAGCTCTCCCAAACCAAACCAACTGCCAGTTTGTAATGCAGTAGAATAAAAACAATCACCATTTTCGTATTTAGAATTACAACTCATGAGATGTTGATCATGATGATGATGACGACGAGTGTTGTGCTGTAGGCGGAGGGGTGGCATAATGGAATTCCAAATGCCACCACCACCACCATCACACCAATCTGCTGCATCTACAGCACAACCTTTGCATTTGGAATGATATTGTTGAGGAACAACACGAAAAGGAAAAAAAGTGATGTTGTTTGAGTTGGATAATATTCCATCCAATCTCACGTTGGAGATATATTGTGCATTTGCATATAGTGGAGTTGTAGTCGAGTCGAGTGTGTTTGTGATCCTGTTGCTGGCGTCGCGGTTCAGGGCGGGGAGCGCAATATTTTGCCAGAATTAATGAGAATGTTGGGAGATGAGTTCATTTACAGAATTATATGCGCAGTGACAAGAATGAATTGAAAATTGAAGTTATGTGTTATTGAAGACCCCTCCCGACACTAAAATTTCTCAAAATTGTGACAACTTTATGACTAAAGAGCTATGAAGAAGCCCAGGTTGTGAATTTTAAAACGTTTCAAGATTCTTATTCGGGATGGATGGATGTCTCAGAGGGAAACACTGTGGATCACTCTATACTCTAGTCCCTTAAACACGTGACTTTCATGCCTGCTTATTCCAACGATGACAATATTATCTTCCTCACGTCAACAACAATTAGTACCTCAACAACTTGGTCGTCATCTCCCAGATTCCTATCCCGATTACTTGAAACTCTCTAGCTCATCGAATCACAAAGGAATGTGTTTTTTTCTTGAAAAATGCTCAACTTTGTACTCGACTCACATCTTCAAGAAAACAACTTGGTCTCTATCGCCATCACCCCGACTCCCTCCCACATTCG
>JAANSN010003815.1:0-17107 GCA_036850665.1 Dicranocentrus wangi | reverse complement strand
TCTGAAAGACAACAAGACCTATGCCGAAGTGCGCAATGAACTGAAAGAAAGTGCTCAGCATGAGTCTATTATTGGCCCCACGAAAAATGCTGAATTAAATGCTGTTCAAATACAGGGCGACGTGAGAATTTTAGAGGATTTCGTGGTAGGCGTGGCTACGATAACAATTATAATCATAATAATCACACTCATCTTTAAACCAGACAAAATGTGATTCCACCCACTGACACCGCACAGTGCATGCATTAACACTCCTGCTCCTGCTGACACACCTGGCCATTACATGCCCACGCAGAGAAACTAGATAACAAGCAGTGTATGCACACTCTGCCGAGGTAGATGTTACAAATGATTATTTTGAAGAACCTCGTTATCGTTAAATTCTTAACTCACGGTAAAATCCATCATAATACATTAATTGACTCAGGAGGACAGGTGCTCAGCATTTCCGCAATTCCATCGTCTATAGTATTCTCTATCCGTTATATAGCGCAACCCTCGCTGTCCGCATGGTTTAGACTACTTTTAATTAGTAGCTACTAAAAGGCTACAAGAAACCAGTCGAATGGTGAATTCGAGGGGGGAAATCATAATACATTATTATGTTTCTCGGTAAAATTCAGTTCTACCGTCGTGATCCTATATATTATGCATACTTATCGATCCTTAAAAAATGAATTGGGAATGTGCACGAATCCGTTAGTTAAAATTCACAGAAAACTCTGATGTTCACACAAACACTTGTCTGCCTCCTATTCCCACGCATGCGGATATGATCTTGGAGGATATATGAAATTATGATATTATGAATGAAGCGAACAACGTGATTTTTTGGTTGCTTCCTTTTTTGCAGCCTTGCCTTGAAACCATTTTCGAATTGGAACAACAACGGCCAGGCCAATCCACCACGCACGCACGTCGGACACAAAAATCATGACCAACAAAAAATAATGTAGTGTTTGTCCTATCGAATAATAATAATAATAATAAATTGCACTCTCTCAAATTGGTTTGGCAGACGGAGGAATCAAGAAGTACGTGAATCCTGTTCATTTTTTATCCTTTTGCTCTTTGCTAATAATAAAACTAAAGGGGATTCGAGGTTCGAGCCTTTAATATTTTGGGGAGAGGATTTCCACAAATTTTGTCCATACGAAACTATTTCAACAACACTATTCCAACTTCCAACAGTTCCAACCCTAAATGTTTTTCAAGCTTTCCGTAATCAATAATAATTACTCGTCAATTCCACCCTATTCGTGCCAATCCCGCCCCAACATGTCAATTGAGCTGAATTGAATACCTATATATTATTCAGTTCAGCTCAATAATAATTAAAAATTATTTGATAATCTAGGTGTGTGTATGTATAGAGTTGCTATAGTTTAGTGTATTATGGTATTCATTGATCGGAACCCAGAATTGAAATTTGTAGAGTTTGAGTGTCTAGAGCGTGTGCAGTTAGTTATATTATTATGTTCGTTGGTTTCTGTGTGTTTACCTGTCTATAAATAATATCCATATATATATAAGGTGCTTATTATTATTGAATGTAAATTTGTGTTTTACAATATATGTTTGCCGTTGCCACTTATTTCCTGTTTATTTACCCCTCTTATTGTGTGTTTTGATAAAAAGTGGAGACATGATTCGCAGCCAGCTGCACACGCACTCCATGTAATTCAGTAATCTGTCTTTATCAAACCATATTCATCACTAAGTCTTCAAAATCCGGTCGTTTCTTTGGATATGACAGCAGGACTTGAAGGAATTTAAAACAAACTCATTTTATTATCATGTAATTCAGTAATCTGTCTTTATCAAACCATATTCATCACTAAGTCTTCAAAATCCGGTCGTTTCTTTGGATATGACAGCAGGACTTGAAGGAATTTAAAACAAAATCATTTTATTATACAGGAAACTGATGACGTTTTGAAAAAAACATTTTTTTTATATTTTATATACTGCTGACCATGAATCAAGCAAGAAGATTAGCTCAGTCAGCATGAACGCAAATGCACCTCTGGTGGTGAACGACTGGCGCAGGCGTCCGGTTCGTTCTTTCAAACTGGACGATCCCACTTCCACTCCACTCCTGTCCGAGTGACCTTCTACATGTGGAATGGAAAGACGTCACTTCGGTGGGACTCGACCCTATAAGTACTTAAGCGACACCCCGTACGTCAGCCTGTACCCTTCGCCCTTCGACTGAACCCCGTACTCTCATGTCAGTCTGTCAAACTTTCTAAGAATGGGGCACCCACACCCACTGCCGCTAATATCGAGATTTTCTCGGACGCCAACTGCAACGAGTCGGTGGTGATGTCTAACGTGAGCACCCAGGAGCTTGTGACGGTCACTAGGAACGACAGTGCCAAAAAAGTTGTTCGTAGTTTTGCGCTTGTGAAGACCACCTGAAGGCTACGACGATCCAGGTTTTCCAGTAGTGGTGCGATAATTCCAAGCTTCGCACAATCTTACTCTGCTCGTAGTAAGTAGGTGAGGAGGGAGAGGATAAAAGGCAGCTTTGTAAAAATGCTCCAATGCATTATGCTATGCCTAGTTAGTTAGCAGTTAAGTAGTTCCCTTTAAATTGTTGGTAGTCCTCCCTCCAGGTCACCGATGTAGTAGATCGTCGGTCGGTGGGATCGCGAGGCTGCTGCCACCAGGTAAGCGGTTACTGCCACTGCACTACCCTTTCAGTGCTACTTAATATTTATTTACACTACCGTAATCGACCAGTAATATATAGTGTAATGATTTAGATCATGCAACCGGAAAAGCATTATTGTAGTTTTGGATAATGATACACCACCAAACTATGTATGTATAGGTACCAGAAGAGCCAGAACACAATACATTTTAATAAATACCTATAAAAACAAGTTCTTGTTGTGGTTTAAAATATCTCGGTTTTTCATTGATGATTGGGTTTTCACACATCCATTCATAACGACATTCTCTCAAATTGGTTTTTCATACACAATTGTATATAGGTAGGCATATAATAATTTAAATATCAATATAATTCAGTCATCATAAACCAAAAACAAAAGCCAAGGAAAACACCCGACCTTTCATAAACCACCTGCAGTTTCAAACGAACTCATGAGATTGCATAAAATTGAACCTGACAATATTATCCCAGTGAAACATAATATTTGAATCAAACCAGTCAACCACCAGCCTTCGATAAATAGTCATATCTAGTTTCTGGACAACCTCATATTAGCAGGGATGATTTACTACTCCATCACACCATCCATTCCATCCATGAATACAACGCATGAATTTGTATAATTATATTAACTATATTATGTCACAAGTATTGTACAACTGTATGGGGACCATGTCGGTTCCATATTATCAGTGTGTCAAAATGCCCACCAATTTTTTTACAAAGCAAAGCCAAAAATTTTATTATCCAACCAAGCTTCTCTCTCCTCGTATGTAAGTGCAAATACATATTTACAGGTTGTCGGTAACTATACTTACATCATCTTTGATTTCTAGCTTTATATTTTAAATGTATTACATATTGAAATAGATGTTAATAGGTTTTCTACCGGAGTAGCAACAAATTTGCTGTATTCCGAAAAGCAAATTCTTGAGAAATCAGCAGGGTCAGGGTGTCAGCAAATTAAATACCTGAGCCAAATCCCGTCCGAATGGGTCTACAAGACTGATTGAAAATTTCGTCATGTAAACTTATTGTTCCTCTCTCCTTGGATCTGACCTGGCTGAGGCTGCTTCGACACTCGGACAACACGTCCGCCATGCTTTGACAGAGGTACATGTGGGATCCAGTTGCCACCACCACGGCCATCAATACGAATGGGAAAAGAAATGAAACCTGCATTCTCAATTGAGCCGGTGGTGTTCAACAGTACGTATACGACCAGAATATCTGGGCTGAAATGATGACAATGAATGATTAGCACGTTGTTGACGAAACTTTGAAACAGCTCGCATTGTACAGATTAGCAGGAGTTGACGGTAGAAATTTGCAATTTGTGGCTTGGCCACTGAAGAAGAATTGGCCAAAGCGAGCACGGAGCCCCCTCATTCCGGTCCAGCAGACGATGTTAAAGTTGAGGGCTAAAACAACATCTCGTTGCCTTCTTCACCTCCGTAGCCCGCAGCCAATTGGCAGTACATCAGAGCCGTGAGAATGGAGTAAATGGATAAGCTTGTGATATGGAGGGAGCCAGCTTCCCGTTGGGTTTGAAGTAGTTCCAGTTTCCCCAGACCTGGATTCCAACAGAAACCAAGGATTCCCCATCGCCGGGTCTCCTCCAGCTGGAGTAGTAGGTCTGGAAGGAGAAAATCTGAAGTGAACATGGTGAGATTATAAATGAATACGATGAATATGATGATGATGAAGTAGGTCGGAAATGAATGGATGGGAGTTTTTTTTAAGAGAAAAGTTTGGCCGAGGGTTTTTTCCTTGTTATTTTTGAGTGCGATGCATGGGCAAAGTAAAATTGATGACTACTACGCTATTTCGTAAAGCTTGCTAGCTCGACACCATTTAAAATTTAATTTTTCATTATCGTCCATAACCTTCATCTTGGGGCCATAAACATATTATTATTCAATAGATTTTCCAAAATCCAGCAACTACTACTGTAGATGATATATGAGCGAAAAGAGCTAGCTCGGAATTCAACTTTTCTTTCCTTTTATTAAACCTCTTAACTCAACTAAATTATTTCATAGCAAGCGACAGCGACTGACTACCTTCCCAAGTAGAAAACTATTGGATTTTTGAAATGATGTCTTCTTAACACACGGGACAGGGGTAAAAATAATATTATTAGATTGTTAGAAAAGCATGATATATGATGCTGATGATGAGGGTTGGAATTTATTTATGAAAGCGGTATATATATATATAATTCAGGTTTGAGGGCTCTTGATGATGAACTTGATCAAGTATACAATTTGCATGGATAAAATAATGCCCGGCCAACAATCTGATATGCAAAACTACGACAGCATTTTCTAGAAGTACTTAATTATTTTTCTCAGGTAATTTTATATCCTATGCGCTTTTTCGTGGATAAAAAAGGAGCTTTCAAGGTTGTAAGGTTCAATGAAATAATAGGTTTTCAGTCACAGACTCAAAATTTAGCAAGAAACTAAAAAAAAGCTAAAAATATAAAACTGAACATTGGGGATTATGGGAACAGCAGGTGAAGCGGTTCAATCCAGTTTTTTTTTCTTTGGGTCGTTTGTATGTTGTTGGAGGTAAAGAGTGAGTATCTTTTTCTGGGTTTATGGTTTCAGAATAAAGGTATTTACGTTTAAGTATTTTGCGGCGGGGCTCATTCATTTTGTAAAGAATCCAAGTGGCAAGTGGACCATATTGTTTAAAAATATTTAAAAATAGAATTTTTACGAGCGGATTATTATTTTTTCCTATAGTTCTTAAAGCCTTTTTTTCATAAATTCACCTGTCGCCGCCTCTCATTGAATGCCCTATGATAAAAATAGCGCATTTTCGGGTCCACCTCTCTAAAACATTCCCACAAGGTACCTGTCTTCAATCCTTTGACTCTCCACCAACCAAAAAACCACCGTCTAGACACAAAAGTTATTAACCCTTTTTGTACAAAAAGGATTAGTAGACGGAGCTCTGAAATCTGTGAAATGGAATGCTTTCCATAAAGATAGATAGATAGGTACCTCAAATTAGCCCACCACCACCACCACCTCACAACTCTGCAAACCTGAGCCTGATTGAGTTTTCAAGTCAGTCAGCATCAGCAGCCACAGCCACCACAATTTTTTTGGTCCCCTATTTAAGTCCCGAGCAGATTGAAACATTTATCCAGTTTGAGACAAGCAACAACTCGTTGACATACTTTACTTTTGCTCCAGATCTCACCATTTTTTTTCTTTTACAAAAATGAGAAACTATCTCGCTTTCCCCCTTTTGGCAGCCTTGTTTGTAGCTGCTCACGGGATTCCACATCCACAAGGCTGGAGTTCGCCACCGGCTGGATGGACCACTCCACCAGAAGGATGGACTGCTCCACCAGCTTCAGGCTGGGGAGGTAATAATAATTATTGTTTTTTTCTTGAACTCATTCATCAACTGTGGTTGCGTTATTTTTATTTTACTAATTTTACACTTTTTTCTTCTTTTTTATTTACCTCCAGCTGCATCTCCATCAGACGGGAACACGCAGTCCTATGGGCAGACCATTTTGATCGACAATGCCCAAGCCGTGAACACCATCAGCAGTCCAATCTCCCTCGTGGCCGATGCCAGTGACTCATCAATTGCCGAGTCACACGTGGACACGAGCATCACCCCCCACAATGACTTGTACGTTATTTTATTATTTGTCCCCTCTACAAGTTTTTTTTTATTTCCTTTGTTTGTTATTTTAAATTGACATTTGACTGAATCTCTCTTCAGGTACACGTATCCCGCTGCCACCGAAGTGGTTTCCGGAGATGCTGGCATTTACAATGTGGCCCCATACTTTGAGCAGTACGGGACTGGCTGGGCTGGGAACACGGTTAATGTCTACAATGCGGCTCACTCGGAGATCAACACGGATGCCGAAGGGATCTCTGCCCTCAGCGATGGACAAATTGGGCAGAGTGCTTGGGGTCAAATCACTCACGGAACGAATGTCGCTCCAGTGTCTTCAGGAGGCGGCTGGAAGGCTGAAACGCCAAAGGCTGGCTGGGGTTCCGGTTGGGGTATGTAAAACAACAACAAAATTGGAAACAAAATAGTTTTTGAAATGTCTCTTTTTTTTGACAAAGTAATACTAACTGCCTACTTTCTATTATTCTGTCTTTCTTCAGGAGCCAACAACAATGGAACCACCGTCTCCGCCGCAGAAACATCCCTGGTCCAAAACGCCACTCAACTGGTTGGCGTCTCTGACGACATCAGCGTTGTCGCCGTTGGCGATGGCATTACCCCCATGCAAATGGACAACAGCGTGAACATGAGTCTGGTCCAAGACCAAATTGTGGAAAACGACGGATTTGTCATTGCGACTGGTGCGAATGCCGGGGATGCGTACATCATCAATGGTGGAGAATACTTGGAGCAGTACTCCGTCCCTGAGCTGGAGGCAGCCGTTACCACTTCAAACGCAGACTCCATTAACTACAGCGCCACACCAAATGTCACTTCCTACGGGGCCATGGGAGGGGTTGTGATGAGCGACTGGGGAACTGTCAACAGTGGGCAGAATCTTACTGGGACTGGCAGTGGTTGGGGGAGTGGGTGGAAGCAGTCTTAGAAAACTCGATTCCATTTGATTGTGTGTTTTCGTTTTCATTTAATTATTTATTTATCGTTATTATTTTGTCGTGGTCGCTGGATATTTGTTGAAATAAAAGACTTCCTTTTGTACATATTTTTAGCTGAACATTAATTTTTTTTCATTAGCTCATAAAGCACAAATTGTGCAGCCGTTTGCCACTCATGTTAAATATAGGGTGCTCACCACTGATTTCCATATTTATATGCACCCTCTCTTCTGGCTGGTTCACCCGACGGAACTGGATCTCATAAAATAAATAAATAGGTATGCATATCCGAACTCTGTTGTGATTTTGCCGAGTGCCCTTTCTTCAATATAGTTCCACAATTTTTGTGGGAAAAATATACTACAAATTTTTGTTCCTTCTCTTGGCATTATAAATATCAATTGAAATTTAAAAATCAAGTATTTTCGAGGGCATAAAGGCATACATTAGAGTGCACTAAATTAAAGTACATATACCCAAGTCAGCAGGTGTGCTCGTCAGGTAAAAAAATATATAGGTAGGCATCTTTTCGCTTTTCTTTTGTGTCGCCACAAAGGAGGCTCGCCGCAGATATTTGTTCAGGTCCCCAAGACCTCTGTCTGTCTGTCTGTCCCAAGTCCATGCATGCAGAACTGTCCCAAGTCCCAAAGTCCCAAGCTAGGTAGAAACCTGTTTGATCCCATTCAGACAAATTTTTGAAATGCTTTCATTCAGGTAGGCCAGCAACAATAGGTATTTAAGCAAAAAAAAATATATCACACCTGCGACTGCGACCCTGCTGCGACGACTCTCCAAACTTTGGCTTTTATGCATTTTTCGGTCAAGCTTAAAAACGAGGAAAGGACAAAGGAATAAGAATGGGAGTTTTAAGTAGCATCATCAACAAATGTTGAATAGGAGTAACTCTTCACGCTATGAAACTCCACCAAAATGCTAGTTTTTCTTTTCTCACAAAATAGGATTTATTATTACAGATTTTTTATGAAATATTTTTTTTACGAAATCCGTACCTGATGAATGCCTGCAAATATTTACTAACAAGTAGTAGTTGAAAAAGCGAAAGTAAAAAAAATGTGCTAAAGCTTTAACAATTTTTCAACTACACCATTAAATATAATATCCACTTCTCTACTGCTTCAATTCAAATTCAAACTAGCGGAGGAGAAGCAGATTGATCGTGTTCGAAATGACAAATTGCTGCGAGACCAGGGGCGTCAGCCTATCCGCGAAATTGCAGGTTCCAAACCCAGTTCGTATGGGTCGGCAGGAGTTGTTGAATTTGATCATACACTTATTCCGCTCCACAGACCTGATGTAGTGGTCCGTAGCCCTAAACTCGGAGAGCACGTCCGCCATTGTTTGACACAGGCAAAAGTGGCCAATGCTCGCACAGCCGGTGAGATAAATCAGCGGGATTGCCAGCGAGCCTCGGTTCTCCATGGAGCCGATATTGAGGGAGGCGTAGGTCATCACAATCTGGGAGCCTATGAAGGCGACAATGGTCCCGGAGTTGATGGTCCTCTGGAACACCTCATTGTACATCCTTGCCAGGATCTGGATTTGACGCAGGAATGAGACAATCTTCGGCTTTTCCATCGTTTGCCCGAGTGGACGTCTCACGCTGGAGGCGTACCTTTCCCTGGAAACTTTGATGAATCCCGTCAGAGTCTGAATCGAGACTAGATTGACAACCACAATGAAAATGTCGGTTGTGACCATGGAGGTCCAGAGGAAGCAAGTTCCGACAAACAGGCCCAACTTCCGAATGATCCCCACTGGAAGTAATTGCTGAGGGCTGGAGGAGCACTCGGGCAGAAAGACAGAGCCGACGTTGCCAATGAAGCAGGGCGAAAACCAGACCAGGAGGGCTGACAAGATGGGAAAAGTTTGGTAGCAGTATCTCACGCCGAGAATGAATAGCACGAAAAGGGACTCCTTTGTGTTCAGTTTGACAGGAGCGGATGGAGGATGGCTGTTCGAGACTTGTGGAGTATTTTGATTTCCTCGAAATATCAAAACAGCCTTTAATTTTTCTGTTGACTGCTTCAGCGGATTTTGCCATCGTCCTAGAAAAACCATAACTGATATTATCATTGTGTCAATTTAATTATTCTCTACTTTTTGTTACCTTCGAATTGCTTTGAGAAGGTGATCATTGTGTTCAGAAACTGAATCAGGTCATCATCGGCTCGAGATTGACTACAGAAGTGCACTCCAGACATCAACGCCAATGTTTCCCATGACAGGATATCCAAGCAAATGGCCAGCATGACCCCGTTCTCCTTCCCATGTCCAACGGCCACTTGGTAGAAGATGAGGAGAGTGAGAAGGGAATAAGTTCCAAGGGAGGTGACATGGAACAACTTGGCGGCACTGTGAGACTGGAGGGATTCCACTTTTCCCAGGTGGCCATTCCAGGAGAAACCATATCCCCCGAATTGATTGGCCTGTCGTAACGCTAGAAGGATGGACGGGAGGAGAAAGTCTTGAGTGAACATAGTGTGAAAAAAGGTAAAGAAAAAAAAAGTTTTTTTTTTGTTTTGTAATTAAATGGGATAAAGATATGTACTAGATGGATGGATGGTGGTTTGGCATGGAATGGAGAGTATGGGATAGGGAGGGATAGCTGTCAGTGTGGAAATATATCTCGTTAAGTGGAAAAGTTGATAATGAAATATATAATACTTCATATTTAGGATTTTCCTATGAAACCACAGAATTCGGCCGGACGAAAAGCGATGATTGTTTATGAATAAATTGTGGGCCAAGAGCGAGAGGTTTTCTCGTCAGGCATAATAGCATGAAATGAAGCGTATTAATTATTTGCATGTTTCTCGCCTACTGATATATACAGAGCTTTGGCAGTAGGCAATAAAAAAGCAGTGGGCAGTGAGCGATAGCAAAAAAAATAAATTCAAACTGGATCGTTTTGGATATTGATATAGATTATTTATTATGTTAGGTTATCGCTATATAGCTCTATATAAATTTTATTTTGTCAGAGAGCCAGTCGTTTGTGATTTTATTGCGGGGATCGGCGGGATATGCCTAATAATTTCTTGCCGTGAATTTAGTGAGTAGATATATATGAAAATATGAATGAATTATTCAATAGTAAGTCAAGGAGCTTACAGAGCGGCACCACTTACGAAACCAGCAGATATGATGACACGAGTTACATTACATGACATATGACAACGACAGCCACATGTCAAGTGCAAGTTGATATGAGTAGTACTGGTGACTGACGACGCCGCCGCCCTGCTGACCACCCCCCCCCCCCGAGTCCGTGTCTCACATATTACTTGACAAGACCTTGCCCATATATGTTATTATGCCATTTATATAATCACATTTAGCTTGACGACAGGCATATAGTAATTTGGCAGCAACTTGTCTCGCTCTTTGAGACTCAACTGTCAGCATTGATTTGCGATGACGAGACGTATATATGCGACATAAAAAATTTCTCACTGAATTTCGTGATTATTATGAGCCAACAGGAAACCATTTGTATGAATGGGACTAAAATGGGAGTAATGTTCACCGTACAGGATGAACGCCCTGTTTATTACTTACTACCTTCGATTCAGACTATAAGTTTTCACTTTGAAGTAGAAGATAAATAAATTTTTCATTGGCGGCATCGTTTTTATCCATTACCTCTTATTATCACCCCCTCGAGAGATGATGCTAATTAAAGTGAGGTAAACGGTAAAATTTATATTGTGTCAATCTTTTTTTGTTATATTTTTGATATAATATTCATTTCCACAATCCACACTCAATAATATAGATTTAGGGATTTTGGAAAAATTGTGGGGTCGGGGGTGACGACGAAACCACACGCTCTGGATAACTACACTAATTTTTAAGCGCGGTTATTTTTCATAAACTAATAATAATGGTGATGTGTTTTTATTGTCCATTCACATGTCATTTATGATATTAATAATAAGAAAAGGAAAAAAATGCGAAACTAAATAAATGTGGCTTCCTGCCATGACGAAAAGAGTTTGCAGATATTTTTTTGCGCTTACGCTATGAGTTACTCGTCATTAGTGTTCAGGGGTGACTACTGCTTAAAACATTGCATAACTTATTTTTTCCAAATATTATATACATATTGTCATAATATTATTATTATGATGTGGGAATTGGCCAAGTTTATATTTTTATTCGTCGGCATACAGCTCCTCCCTTTAGCCAACGTAAGCTACATAGCCTTAACATCAGAGTGGCCTTGATGGTTACTTGTAACATATAAATTCACATTTCGAATTACAAAGTAGCTAACCTGATTGTAAGAACAATGATTTATTATTATTATGACCCAAATAGGCCGCTACATTTAGTCAAGACCACACTGGCGTCTTCTTTACTCCTTATGTTTCAAAATTGGATACCGGGGGTTCGGACTTTTACAGCGAAGACGAGCTGATAATCATGGCCCAAAGAATTTCTTCGAAATTTAAGAGAATCATGATAAGCTCCTTTACGATTGAATATGCTTCTAATCCAAGTAAGTTAAATATTAAAGAAATTAAAACCATAATAAAAGTAATAAATTAATTACATAATAATAACATTCGTTCGTTTGAGTTGCGTAACCCAATTTTAATTTTGCAGATGATGACAGGATGGAAATCCCGGTCGCAATTGCAAAGTTTAATCACAAACGCCGCCTCACTCTCAACAATTCAAGCCAGCAGCAGCCACTCGAACTCATCATGCTATTTGAGCTGGACTTACATGATAATAATAATAATAAAGCGGACAACAACAGTAGCACCAAAACAAGTTTTGATGTCGTCAAAGAGGTGGCAGACAAAGCCAACTTGATTAGTCCCAACACGGTGCAAACGCTGTATCTCTATCTCAATGTTGTTGACTTTGCTTCAGTTGAAGGGGATGTCATGGAGCAGTTGCTTTACTCCCAAAAACAAATTCGCGAGAGTAACAACCCCAATAATTACAAATTGGGTATATACATATTTAATGGACGAAGGCATTGCGGACCAGCTGGCTCCGTTGTATCCCCTTCATTGACTAAAATGTTACCCCTTGTGGACCTTCTAATGTTATTCGAGGAGCCCACGGCTGACATTAGCAAGCTAGCCGTCAACGTGTTTTTTAAACGCTTTAGTAGGTTCTTTGAAAACTGCAAAAGAGAGCTTGCAGTCGCAGCAAAAAAGCAAAATTTGGAGGTGGAATTTGCCACGAGGTTTAGGGACACCATCGACGGAGTACAAAACGTTTCCAAACTGGCCGCATATTGGCAACGGATTGACCTCTTTGGAAGATCAACAAACAACCGGTTCATCATTTATGAAGCATTCGACAACCCATTCAAGGCGTCATCAAATGGATTGGATAAGATTGGTTGGTGGAGACTTGTTGAGTCCGGAGCACATAATCACGCAGGAGAGTACGTGTTTGAAGACAAAGGAGAAGGTGAGTCAAGTGGCATTAATTGCACATTTCAGCTAATAGATTTAATCAGTGAAAGAAACAGGTCGTAATATCATGAAACAGTTGCGGCAAAAGAGGACGCAAAGCGAAGGAAAAATATCACAACTCCAGGTGGTCCTCCTAAAGATGGTATCCCCGACAGAGACACGAGCAGCGTGACGACGACGAGTTCAGTTCCGACTCCCGAGAATACCCCCAAGAACACGGATGGCTTGGGGGTGCTCACTATCGTGTTCACGTCAATTGGCATCATATCATTAGTAATCATTTCGGTTGGAGGGATTGTGGCGTATTACGTACGTAGGAAAGTTGGAAGTTTGGCCCAACCAAGTACGCTGACAAACGAGGAAATTAAGAGTTTCTATGACGGAAATATTACAACATTCCGGGATCATGGTGCAACCGCAGGCCTAACTGATAATGGATACGATAGGAGCCTCGAGCTGGGCACCAACTTTTTTGAAATTGGTAATAAAAGTTCATTTACATGATGCATGGCAAAACCAATTATTATTCAAGCTTAACATATTTTTTTGCCAAATATTGTTTCTTCGTTCATTTATTAATATATATCCCACCGTATTTTTTACTATTCAAAGACGAGCAGATTGCTCTGGGAAGTGGAGCATTTGGGCAAGTTTACCAAGGGAAAATATGTGTGACCAACCATGCTCAGTTCCAAGTTGCTGTCAAAACCACAAAGGAGTCGTGTCCGGCCAGTGCTCTGAAAGCCCTTTTGTGTGAAATTAAAATCATGATTCATATTGGGAAACATGAAAATATTGTGAGCATCGTAGGCGCATACACGGCTGAACTACAGAAAGGTACAGTTTAAGCCTAACACATATTATGTACATAATTATACGACTTTTGTGATATTTTGCAAAAAAAAAATGATTGTGGTTTCTGGGAACAGGAAAGGTTTACGTGTTTACCGAGTTGTGCGCACTGGGCTCGCTGGAAAAATATTTGCGTCAAATCAATCGACCTAACCCTAACGTGAGCCTAAATGATACTGCTGACTTGCAAAAACAAGACAAAGAAGTCGGAGGAGGAGGAGAAGGAGGATGGTTATTAGTTCTCGTTCATTCCGACTTGGAGAAATGGTCTCGGGAAATTGCATCCGGGATGGCGTACTTGGCATCCAAACATGTAACATAAAATTATTAGTTCACAAAATGGGATGATGGGCTTCATGGTTTGCAAATACTTCTCTGCATCTGCATAATGTAGGTCGTCCATGCCGACTTGGCCACAAGAAATGTTCTGCTGACGGGAGAAAAAACTGCAAAAATTTCCGACTTTGGCTTATCCCGCCGCCTTTACGATTACACTAATTATGTGAAAACTCAACAAGAGCCCCTGCCCTGGCGGTGGATGTCCCCAGAGTCCTTGAGTCGTTTGGAGTTTAACGAAAAGTCGGATGTGTGGGCGTACGGGATTACCCTGTGGGAAATATTCTCTCTCGGTATGCCACAGTTTTACTAACGCAAAGCTGATTTAGCAATATATAACAATTCGGATATCTGATCCATTATATAGGGGATGTACCCTATGCTGGCATGTCGTGGAGTGTTGATTGGGTGTCGATGCTAGCACAAGGACTTCAACTGAAGAAGCCCACTTGGGATTTGAATGACAGGTAAAGATTGGAATATGTAAATTTAAGTTTCCTCATGTAATTACTCGTCGACTTCTAAGCGTACTTCATTTTTACATTTTTCTTAAAGGCACGGGCTCATGAAGAAATGCTGGGCCGTGGACCCTGGGAACCGCCCCTTCTTTTCTGAGTTGAAAGCCATTTTTGAAGGAGTTGCTGGGGGCGAGGAGGTTGAAACAAGATATATGGAACTCTAACTGAAACATTGTAAATCACATAATATATACGTACCTGTATATATATAATACTGTTATTCGATGCGAGCTTGACATTTAACATAATTATTACTAATGCTTTAAATTAATCTTTCACAGATTATTACTATTATTATTACTATTGAAGAACGCCAAAGAAATATAATATTGTTGACGTATATGTTCCATCTTCATTGCTGATGTTTGGATGATACTTATTTGTTTTTAATTCTAAAATTCTGTTTTTTTTTTAAATGTGCATTATGTATTACAATAAGATTTACGCAAAAGTATAATGATGATGATATGTGGATGGAATGGATGCTGGTTTCTTTAGTTTAGTAGAATGTAGTCGGCTCTAGGCACATCCGGTCGCACCCAAAACTGCAGCACATTTTCCCCCTCGGACATTCCTCATCCTTGTAGCAGGAGTAGGGCTGCTTTTGACTTATACAAAATGCTCCATTTGGTGGGCACCCAAATTTTGGGGTTAGCGGAGGATACTGCTGCTGCTGCTGCTGGTGAGGTCGAGGTCCTCCCTCTGGCCTCCATGGTTGTTGAGCGGCCAACTCTAAATACGCAAAGAAGAATGCTTTTTATTATGCATTTTGGTATTTTTTTTTCAAAATTATACTTTCAAAATCTAGGCAAGTATATTTTTTAAAATACTGCAACCTAGAATATTAGCTCACCTGACACACTGACGAGGAGGATCAGAGTAATAATCCCAAATAAACCAACAATGATGCACTTCATGTTGTATTTCAGAATCCTTATAAAAGTATAGGATTTGTTTGATGTGGTCCCAACTATAGCATTTCTGACACTGAATGAGATGTAGAGGATTTGTTGTACATTTTTTATGCTGAAAATCAAAATCACATCGTTTTCCAAAAGTCATCCTTGTTGTAACATGCACGACAAGGCAGAGAAGAGCACGCGAGGTTGGCGTACACTGACTAGTGTACACACACTATATACCCGCGGAAGATGATGATGTTAGCAAAAAAATGCCCTTGAAAATAGAGATTCACATATATTATTGTATTTCCCGTATGAAGCACGTACGTGACGACGCCGACGACGAGTACGAGGATATTGTGGTTTGTTTGTGTCTAATTTTCTTGGTAATCCCCATAATTATTATGCTCTGTAGTACCTGTTAAAAAGGTGTCCTGTCGGCTTCATGCGTCAACTCTATTTCAGTATATAGAAATGATCATAATAAGCATCATATTTGTTGTTGGTGGGTGCTGTTTGGTGACATGCAGGAACTCTGATGATGAGATTTGTAATTTCGCCTTTGAACTAATAATATAATGCAAGTGTATTTTTTGGCTATGATAATGGCTCTGAAAGGCAACAAAAGGGAATGCAAACCAAATATTATATATATATATTTTTTTAAATTGCTTTATTTGAAAATTAATAATTGACCATATCAGAACATTTCAGGAATTCGCACAAAATAAATACAGTAGACAACAAAAGTTTGGTTTTGTTTCTAATAAGACACGGTAGGCTCGAGACACTGCTTGTCACAAAAATACATGCAGCACATTTTCCCCCTGGGACATTCTGAATCCTTGTTGCAACTGTATTTCGGCGGAGCTTGTTGTCCGCCTGGATTGAAGCAAGAGGCTGGATCGGGCCTGTTCATTTTATCCCGGGCCGGAATAAAATTTTATGCATAAAAAATAAAATAGTGGTCAACAAAATATCAGTAAACACTCATAAAATGTGGTCGGTCAAAGAAGGAATACAATCACTTACGGACAGCCAAAGTGGGGAGTTAAAACATACTCAGGCCCTTGTTGTCCTTGACCTCTCGGTCGACCTCCCCACTGCTGGGCTTCCAGTTCTATAATTTTCAACAGCATCATGCATTAAAATTTAAATTCCAAAAGTTTCAAATGTAAAAAAATATGTTTTTCGAAATCAATAACAAACCTGTAATGCAAGAAACAAGGAGCATAATAGAAGCAAAGAGTAGTCCCACAAAGATCTTCATATTGGTTTTTTCATAGATATTTATGTGTTGTTATTCCGTAAATGTTTGTAGTCGGAGTGGATGGATGGAATGACTTTGCAGCGTTATTTATATAGATACCAGCTATATCACGGCAAGCAAAGGATATTAGCAGATCCAGCAACAGAGTAAAAAAAATTAAACAGGTTTGCATTGTGTATGAATGAACGAAATATTATTTCCCTTGAGAAGCTTTTTCCTCCAAGCACCTATCACATTATATTCGCATTTCTTTGCATTCATAACTGGAAAAAAACCATTAGCTTTTGCTGTACGCCTCTATACATGCTACTACTAGTAATAATAATTGTTTTTGCATGCTGTGCGCGGTTTTAATCTCCTGCCACGATGAATGACGACATCATCGCAAAAACAATTTTTTTACCTGACAATGGAACAGTGGTACCAGGTGGTAACGAAGCAACCTGATACTTTGACTAAAATGAAGAATTATCCCCACTTGTAACT
>JAANSN010003814.1:0-17110 GCA_036850665.1 Dicranocentrus wangi | reverse complement strand
TGCGAACGTGATGAAATTCTATTCACAACTCTATGTTATTTATGTCTAAAATATTCAAGGTCATCGAATCAGGGACAAAATTTATGGACTTTCAGTCTATTCTCATAAAGGATTGCTCCGCACTCCTTAATAATCAACATCAGGTTTTTGAGTGGAAATGGTGAGACCTCCAAGTAGTTTATATACCCTAGCCCTTCTTGTTGTGCCATCATGTATGACTAGTAGAATTTTTAAAATGAATGTCCGGTTGTACCTATTATTCCCTTGGAATAATCATCAATAATATTCGTCACTCTAGACGGTAATATACCTTCAGAGACTGGTCATGCTCTTTTACTTGTTATGCTAATACAACAACAAAAGTCGTGTCAGTCACTTGTACATTTTGCACTTTTGAGTAAGTGCGAGGCGAGGGTATCATATTGTCTCCGAAAAGGGCAATGTACTAATAGCGGTAGCGGTGCATGTGAGTATTTGAAGGGATTTACTTGTAAATCATGTTGAGTGAAAATTAGGGATTATCATCACTCATATGATGAGACCTTAATGCTTTAAATATATAAGTATACCTATTCACTAATCCTAATAATCGGTATGTTAGGATTTTAACATCATCAAACAAAGGACTGTCCCAGTCACTATTTCTGTTACAATAATATCAGAAATACAAAAGTGTTTCCCTTTGTGGCGGACATATTTATTTTTTTATTTTGGTATACAACAACATACAAAAGAAAAACATGGAACAGAAGAGAGGAAAACGTGTGTAATTTTTATTCTTTACAAAGTACCCCCTCGCCTCTTTTATTCAGCTTACAATTATGGTAACCGGACCGAACTAGTTTCAGCGGAACATACTACATACAAGCAAAACTAAAATGTTTTTTAATATTATTATTACTATTGCTTCCGGAGAGGAATGACAAAATAAATCAATACACCAATATAATATATATTTTCATGCAGACATCAGATCGATCGTTCCAATCCCAATCCCAGTTCGCATTCCGCTTCGGCCACATATTAGTAAAACATCCCTCTTACCAAACGACTCTCATTTTATTATTGTTTTTCTATTTAATTTGTTTTGTGATATAGTGATAGTTGGAAAAATAAAGATGAGTGGTAAGCTTTCAAACAAATCCAGTGTTTTATCTCGAGGAAATCCGGAAATGGAAATCTATTTATCTATTTATGGAGATCTATTTTATTTTCCTTTCTTTTCCTTGTAATTTGGACAAATTAAGATGAGTTTAAGTTGTCTAACAAGTCCAGTGGTGTTTTATTGTCTCCAGCCAATCCGGAAATGGAAAGCGTGTTCAAAATTGAAGGCAGGATTGTGGACGTGCACCGCATGGTCAGTGTCATTTTTGACAATTTGAGCGCCCCAACAGGGTCGTCAAAGAACTCAAGCTTATCGAGGTATTCCAATTGGGAACGAGTTTTAACCAAGGAGCTGCAGCTCCTCCAGAAAATACTCAAAGAGCAGGAGAAACTGGAGGAGGATGGACATCCCCAAAGTTGCTCGCTCCGGCTCCAAATCCTCTATTTGACAGAGAGGTGTTCCGAGTCTCTGGAAATTATCCAGGAATGGAGGAGGTCTAATGAGACAACGGTGAAGGTTGATCCGGAACCCGAGCCACCGACGAAGAAAAGGAAAACAACGGAGGATGACGTCCAAGCGGCGGCAGCGGAACCCTTGTCTCCAATCTCAAAACCCAGTTGTTTTGAGCCAGCGTTTAGCTCCACAAGAATAGAAAATAATGGAGTTGATTTCACGGGGAAGGGGGATGCTGATGATGAGCCGGTTAAAAAAGCTAAACTTAAATTGCAAAACGCGAAACGCAGCTTTGAAAGGATGCTGGAGTCGACGTACATCGTGCTGCAGTCATCCCAGCGACAACGCATCAAAACGGAGCTGCTCAAAATCGCTGAGGAGAGAGATGGAAGAGCGGGGAAGGCCGTGGAATTTTCAAAAACCGAAATCTATCGCCAGTTCTTTGGAGTATATGAGCCGAAGGATGATGACGAAAAAGGGCCGTTTATGGCGGCCCTGTCCACTCTTATCTACAAAATACTAACCAACAAGATATTCGAGACTTTCAACTGGTAATAAATAATTCCGTGAGAAAACCCATATGTGTCATGTTATTTCTGTTTGAAAATGGAGCCGGCGTCCATGTCTAAAATAGTGAGTGAACCCAGGTGTGAATGACAAATGTTGTTGTTGCGATGAAGATTCGAGTAAAATTGACTTAAATGTTGTTCAACCTTTGTTATAATGAGTTTTTTTTGACAATAAATCCGATTCTTTTATAACTCTCACAATTTACGTCACACTAATTTATGAGGAATTGCCTTTTTAAATATATTGATTGATATCCGTATGTAGATATGTAGTAAAAGTTAGATTGCAGAGTATTCCTATCAGGCAGAGGCAGAGGATTGTTGTTGTTGTTGTAAGAATATATTCTATTATGAATGGATTATAATATTATCTGTTCATTCATAAGAAGTAAAACACTACGCTTTGCTTTTTGTGTGCATTACTTTTTTGCTGTTCTGCTGTGCCTTTAAAGTTTGGAAAGGTATCATCCACACTTGAAGTGGAGGACTTGTTATTACTTACCTATTATATTATCTTGTGACTTGATTCATTTCTTCTGTCATACCTCTTGATCTCGTCTCTCATCCTTCCATCATCAGTCTGTGTGTGTTCTACTAATTCCTCTCGAAAATTCATTGCGTCTGATCACTGCACTGCCATGCATTCCAATTTTACATAATAATGTTTCATGAAGACTTTCTTAGATTCGATATTTCATAATGTACGTACATCCGTCGTCAGTAACATACCTCGACACGAATATTTTTCAAGTATTAATTTTTATATTAAAACAAGGCCTTTTTTTATCCTTTTAGGCTTTACTACACGCATTTCACTCCTATCCAAATGATTGTGGCTTCGGTATGTGCACGGCGTATGCATCATAGAACAAAAATTATTGGGAATATTATCACGCATTATAGCTTACATGGGACGTGTTGGAACTTCAAAGTAGCAACTACTACCCTCGTATGACATGAAGAGTAATATTTCTTGGGATTTATGATATCTCGCTGTTACACCTTTTTTACCACGAAGTATATAATAATATTTATGTTTATTCTCCGCAGCTCAAATACAAAAACAAACAGTTGTCACGACTCTGCGCAAAGTCACGCGCATTTCAAAGCCGGACATTTGTTTTATTGCTTAACTTATTGTTACAGCAAACGCTTCGCTACCTCAAGTTCCAACTGGGTGATGGGATTACATCAGCGAGGTGATTTGATTTGACAGTTTTTGCTTTGCTACCCATTTTACCATTTCATTCAAGGGGGTTTCATGAAGTTGATATGGAATAAATGATGATGTATAACACCTGCCATTATCCTTATCCTACCATTCACATATTTGACATCATGTAATAAAAAGGTAAGTTTAGTCTCTTATTCTCTCCTCTTCAAGTACATATGTATAACTATATCAGAAAAAATCCCTTTGTTGTCCAAATTTTCCTTCTACATGGTATAGGAAAGCATGAAAAGGGATTCTTAAAACATGGAGCAGGAGCGAAGTGTATTCCTTTTGGAAAAAGCCTTTTCATGTAGACAGCATCATCAGATGAAAACATGTTGCCCCAGGATTATTCCCAGTTCACATTCCGCTCCAGAAACATCAAAACCCCGCTTGTACCAAAAAAACTCATTACATTTTTTTTCATTTTTCAGTACTGTTTTTCTATTTTATTTTCCTTTCTTTTTCTTGTAGTTTAGACAAATTAAGATGAGTAAGTTGTCCAACAAGTCCAGTGGTGTTTTATTATCTCCAGCCAATCCGGAAATGGAAAGCGTGTTCAAAATTGAAGGCAGGATTGTGGACGTGCACCGCATGGTGAGTGTCATTTTTGACAATTTGAGCGCCCCAACAACGTCAGGGCCTCCAAGGAACTCCAGCTCAAGGTACTCCAACTGGGAGCAAGTTTTAAATAAAGAGCTTCAGCTCCTCCAGAAAATACTCAAGGAGCAGGAGAAACTGGAGGAGGATGGGCATCCCCAAAGTTGCTCGCTCCGACTCCAAATCCTCTATTTGACAGAGAGGTGTTCCGAATCCCTGGAAATTATCCAGGAATCCAGGAGGAGATCTAATGAGACAACGGTGAAGGTTGTTCCAGCAACTGCTGAGCCACCGACGAAGAAAAGGAAAACACAGGACAGAAGTAGTGCCCATTCTGCTCCAGGGACAATTTCCCCAATCCTTAATAATAAACCAGCTTTTGAGCCAGCGTTATGTTCCACAAGAAACGAGTCGGCTTCCGAAGCAAACATTTCTGATCTTCATAATAATAAAGCGCGTCGGCGTCGAAGGAGTCCACCTCATCACCGAGCTGGGACGTCATTGATAAAAAAATTGGAGTGGATTTATGAGCAGCTGCAACCTCTCCAAAAGCAAAGCGTGAATCAGGAGATAGACAAATTAGTCAATGACGAGGTTTGGGATGCCGCTAAAAAGGCTATTTCATTTTCCGAAACTGAATGTTGTCGCGAATACTTTGGACATTTGGGAGCGACGCATTCACGATCCGCATATTTGAGTGCCTTGTCATGTCTAATCCACAACATATTAACTGATGATGATGACAGCAACTGACTGACTGATGTACAGAGATGTAAGTTAGACGAGGATTTTAGTGATTTTACATTGTGACCGGTCTGTCCCACTTTTTTCCCCTTTATTTATATTTTATTGAGGATAGAGCTAGAGTTTAATTGACGACGAGATACAATGGACAATTTGGAGGTTATTTGGGAGTCTCGTTCGTTCGTCTCATTTCATCGTGATTGACGCCATAAAAACCCAAATTCATCAGCTTTATATTTGAACCATTACCACTGTCAACTGTTCTAGTTTATCTGGTTGTTGTTTGTTGCGCGAGCAATACAATATTCGGATAACTGAAGAAATAAAATAAAAATTCGTTTCAAAACAATATCCAGATTTTGCCATAGTTTGTGGTTTCGCCATTTGTCTCTGGGGAGAGAGAATGGGGCTAATTCAACATGCAACAACAAGGTCGCTATTTTGCCTACTTTTAGTAGTACTTTTACTTTCAAAAAGTGGAAAAAGTGGTCGACCACTCAAAATGACTGAGACTCCAAAGGGCGGCGGCGGCGGCGGCGGCTCCTCCTTCGAGAAACCACCACCCGAACAAACTCCTGTTGCAACAATGAAAAAGGACACCAAGGGCGACACGGGAGGTAATAACTGTCCCGAGTTGCTCAAGAATGAGGAAAAGCTGCTCCAGGAAATTGGCTCGTATCAAGCGGACGCGGATAAAATCATTGACGCCGTGCTCAGCGGGGTTTACAAGGGGAGGACATTCCAGGAGCTGTCCAACTTTGTTGACATGTTTCCAACTCGGCAATCCGGTTTCCAAAAGCTGGAACAGTCCATTGACTTCGTCATGGAGAGGATGAGGGAGGGCTATGGCTTGGAAAACGTGCGTGGTGAGGAAGTCCAAGTTCCTCGGTGGGTTCGGTAAGCGCATTTAAATGTCACGATTTTGGGGAAAACGTGCAAAAACAAAAAAAGATTTTTTAATTAATGCTTTGTTTCTTCCAGTGGGGAAGAGTCAGCCGAGATGTTGGAACCACTCGTCAAAAGCATTCCGCTTTTGGGGGTAGGCTCCAGCGTGGGAACTCCACAAGATGGGATCACTGCCGACGTGCTCGTCGTCAAAAGTTTTGAGGATTTGGATCGGAGGGCGCGAGAGGATCAAGTCGCGGGAAAAATTGTCGTCTACAATCAAGGTTGGCTGGGGAGCTACCGCGCAACCTGGGAATACCGCAGGTCAGGGGCATCCCACGCCGCTCAATACGGAGCCAAGGCCGTTCTCATCGAAAGCCTGACCCCAGTCTCCCTCCATCTCCCTCACACCGGGTGGCAGTTCTACTGGGGAAATGTTAGCAGCCGCATACCGACCGCCTGCATCACGCGTGAAGACGCCGACTTGATGTACCAACTGCAGGACAAGGGGCAGAGGATCAGGGTCACCTTGAAAATGACGAGTTACAACGACGGGATGGGGACCTCGAGAAACGTGATAGGGGAGATCCGAGGGAGGGAAATCGAGTCCGAGTTTGTCGCCGTGAGTGGTCACATTGACTCGTGGGATGTGGGACAAGGTGCCATGGATGATGGGGTAAAAATAAGTCATTTTTTCTAAAAAAAAATCATTTCAAAATATTATTCTGGAGGTCTTTATATGAAGTCCCTTTGGATTTCCAGGGTGGCGTCATGATATCCCTAATGGCTTTAGGAGTCCTCAAAGGTCTCGGCTTCCGGCCAAGACGAACCCTCCAAGCCATTTTCTGGACGGGGGAGGAAGAGGGGCTCTGGGGCGTTAAAGCCTGGGCCAAGACCCACCACCACATCTTGAAAGACTACAGCGTCGTCTTTGAGTCCGACAGCGGAACATTCCAGCCGTTGGGGCTGGACTTTGCGGGTGGCTCTGAAAAGGCGGGCTGTATCGTCAAGGAGGTGCTGGTTCAGTTGTGCGCCAGGCTCAACGCAACGGTCTACGCCAGATATTATCCCTCCGTGTCGTCTGACATTAGCCGGCTGACAGAGGAAGCTGGTGTCCCGGGACTCAGTTTGAACACGGAGAATGAGCGCTATTACTGGTATCACCACTCGGCAGCGGACACCATGGGAATACTGGACTCGTCCCAGTTGGACTACAACACGGCCCTGTGGGCCGTTACCTCTTATGTCTTGTCGGATCTGTCAATCAAGTTGCCCAGGGATGATGATAATAAATCTTAAGAAAAATACAGTTCTTTAAAATATGTTTTAATGATTTTTTTTAAATATTCAATCAATCGACTCAAAACCAGGAACATTGGCTGAAGAAAACGTAAAACAAAACAATCAAAATTGTTAGCGCTAACTACACAGCCGCAGCCGCCCAGAATGGCCAAGAATGACAGGATGAATGAGACACGCAGTCTTACACGTAATCCATGAATTTTAACTAGTCATTAACACAAAACAAAACAAAAAAAAACTAATTAAACATCCAATTAAACGTTCAAGGGCTTGGGTAAGGGTAACACGAACGAAACCATGTGGTGGCGTGGCTGAAATTATATACTTCAGTCAAAATGTCCAAAGCAAATATGCATTAAAATAAAACTCTTCCGACGACCCCCTTTCCCCACTAATGGTCAATCGAAAAGAATGTGGCGCTTCTAGCTCAAGTACAAGCTTTTTACGAAATTCCCCAAGGATTGCGGCTTTGGTGCCATCTTCGTAAATCTTGACTTCCTTGTCGAGCGACTCGACAAAATCATTTTGGTACACGCGGAACCGGAACCAGTCCGTATTTTCAAATTTCACAACTGTGTTCTATCACAAAACAACCAAACCTTTTTTTTTCTCATTCTAAATGAACTCGAAAAACGAATGAATGTGAATCATGTTTTTTTTTACCATTCCTTGAGCTCCTGCGCCAGTATGCGCAAATATAAATTGCAAAATGTAGTCTCCATCTTGGAGCCTAAAATCCAGCTGAACCGTTCCCCGCAGTCCTCCACTTCTGTACAGTTCCTGGTCCTCGGGTGGAACATAATTAAAAATTTTGTTTGAGGGATTATTGGTGGTGTTGCTGGGCCTCACGCAAATGGCATTATTACTATCAAATTGTGGAGAACCAGAAAATGGGATTCCGTTAAAATTCGTGAGCTCCTCCCCGCAAATGTTGACTGCTTCCAAAACCGTTCCTTTTATTTCAACAACAAAAAATCCGCTTTATAAAAATTAATTGCTCGTTCACAGGAAAAGCTAAAAAAAAAAACAAGTATTTTTCTAATGATTGTATATGAACTTATCATTCCACCTCTGATTCCACCGGAGCATTTGTTGTTGTCATCATCATCATACTTGCATCCCACCATGTTGCAATTGGAGACCGTGTTGCAATATTTATTGCAACCACGAAAGCAGTCCAGGGCTTTTACACGAAAAAAAAAACAAATAAATCCTCGAATGGGATTATTAAAATTAAATGATTGAAATTCAAAACTCTGGATTATTATTTAATTAATTTAATTACCTTCTGTTTCGGCGGAATAGCACAAATCGTCGGAGCAACAGTAGAAACACGAGTGGGCCCGGCACTCCAGCACATCACCATCCCAATCTTCGCAAGAGAGTCCGTCGGCGTCTAGGTCACCAGCACCACCGCTTCTTTCTAAACAAAAGCGTTCATCGGGTTTTTGATTTATTCATTATATTTAGAAATGTAATTTACAAAAAAAAACTTTTTTGACCTTTCATAATTATTGTTACCAAGTTCAGAGCTTTCACTACTACCACGCTCTTCAATCCACGAGTGACCAAAACGCTTTGGATTGTCTACGCCAAGATCTTCAAAGTGGGTCCAACTGCGAGGGTTGTAATAAGTCGGTATTAAGACTCGTCCTGGGATTGTGGAAGGGCCAAGGCCAATGCGATATCCAGAGGAGAAGTCTGATGCAAGCGAATAATACACGTAATCAATTAATTATGACCATTAATTAAAAATTATTTAAATACTAATATTTTTTCGATTTCTGGCCTTTTGTGCTCCGTCTTACTGGTTGTCCACAACAAGAGCAAAATTATGATGGATAGCAAAATGGTTTCCATAATATTTCCTGAAAAAAAAAACTTGAGAATTTCTTCCGAAAATATAATTATTCACCTTATCGAAATTATAAATTAGTCGTCTAGCTTATAATCATTGTATTTTCAGCCGTAGCCATTCTCTCTGTCTGGCGATGAATAAAAACCTTAAATGGTTGACTCTTGAAACGAATAATAATAATAATAATGGCCAATTGTTCGGCTTTGTTTATAATATATTTTTACTCAAGGTGAGCATTCGGCGCACCTCTGCTAAAATGATATTATATTATTCCAAGCTCATAGAAAATTATCTCGCATTATTTTTTGGATTGTAGAGGATTGCAGTTGCGGAATATTTTAATTTTTTTTCACATATTTTGCGCCCATGTTGACATTTTTTTACTTGGCAACAAAAATATTGAAATTTCCTTGAGTTGACAAAGCAGGAAAAAGGAAATTGAAATTCATGTCAAACAAATTGAAAAAAAAAACAGGTGCATTAATAATAAAAATTCTGACTGATGTATGTATGTAAAGAGATGAGAGTATTGTGATGAAATTGTGAGTGACTACATGGGAAAACTGGAGTTGTCAGTAAACAACTCCAGTTGTTTTGCATCATTCTTATGTATGTTAAATAATAATAACTCATACACCGACCCGTGTGGGAAAGCCGGCAATGTCCTTCCTTCACCGGAGCACCTCCTTCCTACATTGTGACTTGTGACCTATTGTGCTGCATCCAGATTCCCGACAAGAGAATGGAAGTCGGAGAGTGCAGATCAGTGTGTTTCTTTGTGGCGGATCAAAAAATCATTTTATGTGAAAAATACAAAAAAAAATGTCGAGGTCGGTTGTTTTGCGTTTCACAGGTTGAGTTGGTAAATGAATGACATGGCGCCGCGGTGAGACTTTGATGATGATGAAGATAATAAATGATTTAATAATTTAATTACCTATACATGATTCACTTCTTTCCCTGTGGAATTCCATGTATCATCCACATTTGATGTAGCCGCTATGTGGCTCCTACTTGAACTATGGTACTGTTTTATCCGCAGTTCCAAAAATCCTGACATATCAGCTCTGGATGGAAGTAGTGGCTCAGATGGTATTTATTATAACTTTTCTTATCGGGCCACACGTTTTTTTAGTGCTGTGAGGTAGTTGGAACGAAACAAAGTCATCCCGGAGATATTCCTATATGAGTATAATGTTTACTACTTAAACAAAACAAATTGGCGGATGGTGCTTAAAGTGTATATGGAAAAGTTTATATAAGTACTTACACACACACATGAACATTCTTCAATTTGCACCCGTCAAAAAAAGTATTATTAGTTAATGCGTTAAAGTCTTGAAATATTGGTGCAAAGCAAAACAGGGATGTTCTATGATGTCTGAGCTTCATGGTCTCATAAGTGAAGTAAGTATTTTCATGAAAAAAAATTCCTACGCTCGATATCATATCAATCATCACGTTTGCCAAATTCTTTGTCACTTCACACACTCTCTAATGAACTATATTGCCCAATCCACATCCCATCAATCAAACTACAGTTTTTCTTATAACACCCACACCCACCCACCGCCACACATATCATATACCCACTTTGGCTGAAAATATGAACTATTATTACTACGGAACATTTTCATTTTGAGTTTAGAGAGTTGTTTCACTACTTGGGGGGAAATTGTGTATGGAAATGAAGTTTTGTCCTTTTTATGTGGCACTTAAACAACTGATTTAAACTGAAATGTCGAGATTCCTACAAACCACGTATATATTATAAAACATACTAATAAAACAGTTTCAAGTTTACTACCATCCCCGTCAATGAACAAACAGGAGAAAAATGGTAGTGATCGATTTTTCCAGCAATGTATCCTTCACCCTTACAAAGAGTTCACAACACAAACCTGTTCCGAATTCATTAGCTAGGGCTAGAGGTTACGAGAATGAACACAGGCATTTTGTCACAGTTTTTTTTTCTTGTCGCCTTGAGTTCGATCAATTTCGATTGTTCGATTAGCGAGCAATTAATATACGGTTTCATAGCACTTTGCTGAGTGTGATTCAACTTCATCCTGCAACTGTTTAGTCTGCCTGTTTGCTTCGGCGGATTTGGCGAAATCCTCTCGTCGGGCTTGAAGGCTTCAGTGAAGCAATGTTTGATATTCGACTGATATGCAAATCGGTAGTCAATAATAATAAAAATTTCCCAGAGGATCATACTTCATTTCGAACCATATAATTTATTATAAATGCAGTTCCCTCTGTGATAATACATATTCTGCAAATGAAATGACGTTTCTTCATGACAAACATAACATATATATTGATTCAAGTACAGATAATTCGCAACTAATTATAGCAGAGATATTCTAGTTTGAGAGTTGCACATAATATGTGTTCATGTAAAAAAAACTAATTACATTTTGTTGATGTTTCCGTCTGTACATTTCAAAAAAAAAACTAGACCAAACAGAAAGAAGATAATCAGGTTCAGGTGGCTTTCAAGTACATGCACATTAGCACATTCGATAGCACATATATTCTAACTTCTAACAAAAGTTACATATTGCATGTGATAAGGTGCTGGACTAATGACTAATGAATGATCATATAGGTCATAATTACCTGCCGCCCCCCGCACAACTTCTTCCATGACCAAGCCGCTATATAAACTGTGGAGTCTGACCCAGTGAACCATATCAGAACTCATTCCCAATTCCGATTTCTTCAATCACTTTTGCAAAAGTTCACTCGTGAAAAAAAACTCACTTTTTTCTTCACCATGAAGTTTGCTTTGGTAAGTCCGATGTTGATTTAAATTCCCAAAATTACAACTTTTGAAATTATTAAGCCAAACGAATTAATCACACAATTTTTTTCTAGGCCATCCTCCTCGTCGCGGTCGCCGTTGCTGCCGCCACCTCCCCAGTTGCTTACAAGGATAAGGTAGTTGACCCTCCCAAGAAGACTCGGGATCTCGAAGGAGAGGACCGTGAAGGTAGATACTTGTTGACCACCGGTTACTACGGAGGTTTGAGATACGGATATGACTACTTCCCAACCCGCTATGTTTCTACCTACAGCCCATACCTCTACTCTGGTAAGTGGTCATATCTAAAATAAAATAAGCTTTATGAAATGATTTGAAGAAAGATCTTGGTAAAATTATTTGTTGTTGTTTTTTGTTAACTTGTAGGATACCTCTATTAAGTCTCCCCGAATTTCAAAAATTTCCTCAATCATTCTTATTCTGGCTAACATCAAATGAATAAATTGAGAAAATTTTACTTGATTAGCAAAATGTAAAACAAAAATTGGTGGGATAATGGCTATTGTTTTGTTGGCATGCTATCATACTATATTTTTACAACATAGAACGCGGCGTGTTGGGAATTTTTGATGAACCTTTTGGAGGATTACGTAGACATATTATAAAATTAGGAAACAGTATTAACAGCGGACCCTTCGATATTCAGGACCCAACCCTCGATCCCTTCTGATAAGACCCTTTTAAAGACCATTTTTTGACCGTACCCCTATTGTTTTAAAAAGATCATTAATCCGTAGGTGGATCCACCGACCCACACGAAATGAAATACATATATTATAAAATTAGTGTTCAAACTAATATGCAATATTCAAATACTTCAAAATATGAATTTGAAACATCAAAATCGCGACAACAATAAATATCGAGACTTGTGACTTTCAAATTCATTTTAAATTCATGAGCTGACTTGACTCTTAAACTTAATTAAACATACAACATAATAATATATTTGTCCATAATAATATATTCATAACAGCTCTCCAATTCCTCCAATCATATCGTATCCCATTTTCTGTTACATATTATATAATTTGAAATATTTTTTATGTTCCTGCATTTATTTCTGGTATCATTACTCGTAATAAAAAGGGGATGTGAGGCAACAGGAAGGAAACTCAATTATTTGATAATCGTGTACTATTGATAATATGAAGGCGTTGAGTAATCCTTCATCCCGAAATGTCTTCATGATAAAACAGGCGCGTCGTGTTCCTCAAAGAAACGTTGGTATAAATTTTCCAAATCAATTGCTAAATGGAAAATGGAAGATTGTAGCGAATTTTGTTTTGACGAATATATTTATGTGATTCAAATTTATATCCATAATTTTGGGATTATGTTTTTTGTATAAAATTGTGAATGATACTCCTCACTTCTCCCATAACAATATGCACATACGTAAACCCTCCTCCGAGATGACAAATCAACTCCTGAATCCATAATAATTACCTATACATAATTGTTTATCGTTTTAGTCATCATAGTAGATTATTCATATAAATAAAATGCAAATAAAATATTGTTGTTAACAAGTTGGAGAATATATGTGCTGGAGAATATACAGTACTAGTTGGGCTAATTCGAATGATTCGAGGGTCATACCTGCATTTCATTATGGTGCCATCATATTTACGAACCATGTAATTTCAAAATAGGTAATGCACTTTATTCCCTGTATAATCCAAATGAAACTGAAATGACGCTTATTTCATGATGTGGCATGCCCAAACATGTATTCTAGTACTAGATCAAAGGTAGTCCGTATTACAGATAAATCTCACTAATTATAGTTGAGATATTCTAATTTGAGTTTTGGAAATAGAGGTACATAATATTCACGTTAAAAAGTAATTTCATTTTGTTCATGTTTGCCCTAGACACATTTCAAAACAAACAAAACGAAATCAAACACACAAGATAATGTACATAGTCGGGTGGCTTGGAACTTGGAACTCACCGCATTTTCTATAACATATTATATTCTAACAAAAGTTTTTATTGCATTGCGTGCGATAAGGTGCTGGCCTAATGACCACTGCTCGTATGTAATTACTTACCTGTGCACTCCCACAAGTTCTTCCATGACCAAGTGAAACTATATAAACTGGAGCCTGAGCCAGTAAACCATATCAGACATCCAATTCCAATCAATTATACTTGCAAAAGTTCACTTGTGAAAAAAACTCACCTTTTTTCTTCACCATGAAGTTTGCTTTGGTAAGCAACCAAAACCTCTTCTTTTTTTTAAATTTCCAAAATAAATTGACTATTTTTTTTAATTTTTAAAACCTAACTGATGAAATAATATATATTTCCATAGGTTATGCTCCTCGTCTTGGTCGCCTGTGCCGCTGCCTTTGCCGACAATGTCGAAGGTAACGACCGGGAAGGAAGATACTTGGTGTACGGAAGTGGTTTGAGCTACGGATACTTCCCAACCCGTTACTACTCCCCATACGTCTACTCCGGTGAGTGTCATCAGCAAAAATTATTTTAAATCATGATTTGAGGAAAATTATATAGTTTTTAAACTGTATTGTATTATTTATTTTCTTGTTTCCAGGACGGTACGGTTACCTCTATTAAAAGTCGACAATCACAAAGCCCCTAAAAATGTCATTGTTTCAAAATTCAAAATTTGCAATCACTAATGAATATTCTGCTAATCATCTAACGAATAAATTGAATCATAATGGCTAAAACTATTGAATTTTACTTTGTGTGTATAGCTTATTAATTATTAATATAGCATCAAAAAATTGCACAATTCCCATAATCAAGTTGAAAGAGTTTGAATCCATATTGATTGAAAAATAAATTTATAATTTTGGGGACTAAATTAACAAAAACTGGCAAATTGGAACGTGCGTGTACTTGGCCATGTTGCTGTTGCTAACAAAGGGTTCATAGTGTAATATATATTGCAACAGATATTAGTGCACGACCTGCACATGAATCACCTGAACCCACTCAATTGGTATCTTACCATTGGAATCTTGACCACTCTCACCCGCAAACAATATCAAACATTATTTCCTTCCAATTCAAAGCAATATTTCCTATTAAAAGTTTACTCGTGAAAAGCTCACGTTGTTGCCTCGTCATAAAGTTGTTTGCTTTGGTAAGATTAACTCCATTTTTTCTTGCAAATTCTTGCAATTTGGCTGAATTAATAAGACATATTTCAAGGTCATCATCCTCGTTATGGCCACCTGTGCTTGGTATTATATAAACTACGAAAGCTTGATTGAGGTTCGGAGGACGTGACAACTTCCGATCAGCCCATGTCGCCACTACTTTCCTATCAGCACGCACATTGTCGGTAAACCTATGCATTAATGATTTCAAAGTGATTTAATCTTTAATTTAGTCGACCACAAAATCTCCAAAACTGTATTGTCTCGTAATCCCCCGATTTTCTCATTTATTCTGCTCAGCACCAGCATCCAACCAACGAATAAATTAAATTGTTATTGCTGGTTACAATGACAATGTTGCGTGTTAAATGAATATCATTATAAATCATTGGAAAGATTATGATAATATATTTGTACTTAATGCATGAGGAATGATGAGTGAATAAAGTTTTTATGTTCTATTTCCCTCATCCCAACTAAACTTGACTAAAGTTTTGCTTTTGACTTCAGTTTAAACTGTTATTAACAATGATGGCAATAAGTTTCAAGTTAGTGAACATTATTAGCGCAGCAAATCCATTTTTGTACCATTAAAACCTCTTGTAACTTGATCTTCACAATTAAAACAGTTTACATTTGGTTATCAAACAATAATAACATAATAATAATAATCCATGGTCATTTCATGCAGTTGCCGTTTGCCATTATATTGTATATATTTGTATTGCTGTTGCATTATATTGCATTGCGGCACATTTGCAAAAAGAGATTACATTTTGAAGTGTTTTTTTGAAGCAGCATGTCAAATTCTCTCAAATGTAACGAGTAAGAATTATTTTTACTCCATCAAATGATTATTAGAGAATCATATTTTAAGTAATTATAGTTTTGCCGCTTTGTTACTACATACTACCAAAAATAACTTGAAATTTGTCGCACCACTAATTATACCGTGCAAGAAAGAACGTGTTTATCAACAACATAACATTGGATTTCACGTATTTACTACCCTAAATGACCTGACGTTATTAGCCCGTGTCAACAACCAAACTAATGTGCAAATGTAAACATTTCTATAATAATTACCATGTACCATATACGTATTCGTGTTAAAAAGTAATCACATTTTAGTTGAACTTGTTCTAGTATACTATATATTTCAAAACATAGGAAACAAACACAATCAAATTGTAATTAGCCGAAATAGCCGAATTGTATAAAACTTGCACTTTCGATAGCACAATGACATGCTAACAATAGCTCCATTGCGTGAGATAAGCTGGTCAATGCGCTAATGACAATAATAACCCAATTAGTAACCTACCTGTACCTACTCAACTTGCACCATCATATCATGACTCATGACCAAGCCACTATATATAAACTGAAGTCTTGACCTGTAAATCATATCAAACATCATTTGCTCTTCCAATTCCAATCTCGCAAAAGTTCACTCGTGAAAAAAACTCAACTTTCCTTCACCATGAAGTTTGCTTTGGTAAAAAAACCGACTTCATTTAATTTTTTTTTAATTTCCAAAAAATATGTAGCTGTCTAATATAAACCTTTAATTCATGAAATAACTTCATATATATATATTTCCAGGTTATGCTCCTCGTCGTCGTCGCCTGCGCCGCTGCCTTCGCTAATGTCGAAGGCGAGGACAGGGAAGGGAGATACTTGGTGTCCAGGCACTATGGATCTTTGGGCTACGGATACAACTACTTCCCATCATCCCGTTACTACTCCTCCTACAGCCCATACGTCTATTCCGGTGAGTGTATTTTATATATACAATTGATTGACAACTTATGAACTGAGCCATTTTAATGAAAGTTTTGACAATATGTTTTTTTCTGTTTTCAGGAAGGTATCTTTACTAAAGCAACCCCAAATTCCAAAATTTCATCGTCGATATTTCAAAATTTCAAAATTTTACCCTTGATCATGTTAAACATCCAACGAATAAATTGAATTAGTACACCTAACCATTAAATTTTGTTTTGTATGTGTATAGCGCTCTATATATATCATAATATATACCATTGCAAGCATTTGGCATACGTAGCGTGTCTTTGGTTGTGAAAGAATCCGTTTCGGCTTGATAAATTAAAGCATTGTCTAAAATCATTATGATAAATTGCGTCTGAAATATATTGCAAATTCTTGCTTCAGCGACGGAAACGGAAACTAGCAGGTGAAACTCTGTGAGGCATTTTGTTAAGTGCAGTAATTTAAGTGCATCTTGTAAAAATACTGCTTTCATTAATTTTATCTTAACTTAATCTGTATAATAAAATACTGCCCGGCAAACCATATATATTCTGCAGCACTAATCGTAAGTTTAAAAAAGTATTACAGCAAATATTATAAATTAATGTTAAAATTGTTCCTGGTTTATAGTCACTAACCTTTGT
>JAANSN010003813.1:0-17115 GCA_036850665.1 Dicranocentrus wangi | reverse complement strand
GCTAAAAAAATGTATATCCAGAAGCTACTTGTTAGTCACCTTTTCTACCAACTTCTCAATCATTATTAGCTCGCTGCAAAGGAACGGCGAGCTTATGATCCTGCCACCTCCGTCCGTTTGTCCGTCACGCTTATTTTTTGAAAACACTTTAATTATTTTGATGTGGGACATTTGGGTTGGGTTGGATGGGTTGGATAGCGTGAGGGTGTTGGCCTGACCACCGGACTAGTTTGCTATTATTTCACACAATAATAATAATAATCCATAACAATTGGAATGAGATTAAACTGTTAAGAGCAGATACTACAATTTCAGCCAAAATTGCTATGTTTCCCTACTACACTTACTACTGCTAGACATCCATGAGGGGCATTGTGCTTTTTAATGCATAGAGCAAAGTACGAGGAGCGGACGCTACTAATACTAAATAATACTGCATATGGGGTGTGTAAATAGCAATTGCAAATATGCATATACTTCAAAATCAGTGCTTATTACTGCGTATAGGAATATGCAGCTGGGCAGGTCATTTTCTGAGCCTCTAACAAAACAAGATCATCCTGCATGGAGTAAAGAAAGGAACTAGTCATAGTTAAAAAGTTTTTCCTTCATATTTTCCTTGCGTTTTATAGTATATGGAGGATCCGAAATTTAGTATGAAGTGTTTCCTCTCTGAGCACATTTAAAATAGGTGTCGACTAGAAGGTGCCATCCACCTGCACCTGAAGGATGTCGCGTCGACGTCTGCAAGCAAAGTAAAATGTGTGCGCGTGGTTTATTTATATACTTGCACAAGTATAATATATACACATACTAACATAACATAATACATTTTATATAGACAAAGTGAGCGACATCGACATGACATGTGAAGGTATAGCATAGTATAGTGTGGTGTGGTGGTACGGTGTGCTCAGCACACTCACGTCTTCGCTCGCTTCATTCCTCAGTCGGGTGAAAGTAGTACACAAATGCAGTACACTTCTAAAGGTGGATGCACAAGGACAACGTTTGTCGAGCAAGTTGTTGAAAGTTGATTTGAAAGTCAAGTAGTATTTGTTACTTGTTATCCCATATTTTCCAGGTAAAAATGAAATCCTGAAAACACTATAATTTGTAAAATAGATTTGTTAAGTTTCAGTCATTCAGGATATAAGGATTCAGGTACGGTGCGTTTAGACCGGGAGAGCATAAAACACAGAAAGAGTGTTAGATTGGTTTCGTCCATTGTGGCACATATGGAAATATATTTATATTCAATTTTAGTCCCTAAAGTAAAAAGAGTTTAGGGATTATTGCCAGGAAGTGGTTCAAATAGTTACTTCGGTCACCATTTTTGGAAGTCCCAAAAGGCTCACAAGTTGACTTGATCTCAGTGACAGACATAATTAACATTAGGTAAAAGGCAAAGGTCGAGGAGAGCATATGGTGTATGGTATTGAGAGAAATTGGAAAGTTACTTGCAGAAATTGAGTCTTCCGGCTTCATATACAGATAGGCTACTAGGAAGTGGTACAATCTTTTCTGGCATTGCACAATTTAAGGGACACATTATTGTCGGTAATTAATATTACAGGGGTCCGCATTTGAGCGTTGAATATGTTTGGACTTCTTTGGACTGGTTTGTGGTGAACTTGTTCATATTTTTATTAAGAGAAGTTATATTTTAAGAGATATAGGGAAGAGACTTTAACGGTGGAGGGAGTGGGGACTGGTGACTGCCCGGCTAAATAGTATATCTTTCCAACCTTTTTCCAACAATCACCTTAATAATTGTGTTTCAGTAGCTAGTGGTAGTGAGTGACCTGTTGGTTACGAGTTACGATCATAATAGGCATACGTTTCAAAATGTAATTGGATGGAATCATTTATAAAAAAATACCTGGAACGATGAACGTCAAGCGTGTTTTTTTATTTTTATAGGTGGAAGGATAAGAAGGAAGGAAAACTATACGGTTGAAGGCACTACTTAACAGCGTGCATCCAGAGATTCCAGACAGTTGTGGCAGTCGCTTGCTAAAAACTAAAATTAACAATATGGCTGATGAAGATGACTGGGGTTAGTAAACATCTTACCGCAATTTTTGCAGTTTTGCTTGAATTAAAGTCATGTTTTGTCTAACTAATAATTTTCGTAAATTAATAAATGTTTTTCAGAGAAGAAAGAGTTCGACATTGAGCCCATAAGAGATGCTCCGCCCAAACGATCGGATAAATGGGATGGTGAAGATGAGGAAGAACCAGTTAAGGTTGCTAACATATATTATTTCGGTGTATGTACTTGTTAGTTGTTTCAATGTGGTTTGTAAGTACATCGTTTGTATTGTTTACATAGGATAATTGGGACGATGAGGAAGAGGATCCAACGTCGGCTACATCTGGAACATCTGGAACTAAAGTAGAAAAGAAGAATAAAAAAAGGCTTATAGGAAAAATTGCAGAAAAGGAAGTAAGTTTGTTGATCATCGTCTGACAATGTGAGACTTTGAGTACGTAGTATGTGTGTGCGTAATTAAGCTAATTACATTGAAAACATATTTGCATGAATAGAGAGAACAGGAAGAAAAACGTCTTCAAAAACTTCGTGCTAATATGACACCTGCAGAGTTAGAAGCGGATAAACTCAAGCAGTTGAAATTGCAGGAGGAAGCAGAGCTCCAAATGGTTAAGCAAGCATTCGGTAAACTCATTTACACTAAAAGCATTGAAAATCAATATTATTCTTATAAAAGGATAGGATATTGCTTCCTATTGTTCTACTCGATTGACAACATGGGCATACTTTTAATTTGTATATTAGGTAGTGGAGAAATTGATACAGCTAATCCTGTCACGAAAGACGATTTCGATGAACTCCGAAAGAAAATTATAGCTGAGCTTCGCAAGTTTGAAAAGCGTACACCATTTGAAGATTTCGTTGAAGACTTTGTTCAAGACCTATGCCTAAGCCTACCGTCTAAAAGGCTAAAGAAAGTTAAGACCAACGTGGAAGCCTTGTATCATGAAAAGACGAAGGCTGAAAAAGAGAAAGATAAACCGAAAGCTTCCAAAGGAAAACCTGGTAAAGCTAAACTTCATGTAGATGACGCAATGGTGTCTTACGGAGCCGAAGATTTAGATGATTTCGATGATTTTATGTGACATTGTTGTTGGTTAGTTAACGTTTTATATAATTACTCAATACAGATTATGTTAGTGTCACACTACAACTATTATATTTCTGCAATCTACAATATTCATATAATTGTTATTAACTTGCAAGCATTTATGCTTTCTACAAAATCGTAATCTTTGGAATATTGTGTGTTTCTGTGGAAGAATGGTTCGGCGGTCTAGGCACTGTTTTGTGAACTGGAAAAGGTACGACTGTGCCCTCCTGTAAGAATGTGTGTAAATCGTTAAAATTTATCCAACCCGTGTACATGGAGAAATGTTGCTGTTTTTAGTTTAAAAATAACTACTTCCAGAAAATATACGTGTTTATTGGATCATGGTGCAAAATCGGATCCGGCAATTATTTCAAGTTGCAAAATATTGATAATATAATGAATAACATTGTTATATGTATGTGCATGCAAGAAACTTCAATCAATCAAATGATGAATAAAGTTTCTTGCGCTACTTGATGCTGTGCAAGGACTGAGATTAAATATGTTTGGTTGGAATTGTTTTCATTATGCTCGTGGCTTTAAACTAACCATTAACCTAGCAAATGCTTAAATGTAGTGTGCTTAAATTATCGATGCTACGAAAAGGCACGCAAAAATTATGCTATAAATTTTGAGATTTCTGGAGATAGAGCTGGGTTATAGTTTGTTAAACTATTAAGCACGAGAAAATCATATCGCACACTTGTTTGCTGTAATTTAGCTAAACTAAACTAATCCCTTTGTTACATACATACCGGCATTACGAAATTACGATTCACTAGATGCTCTATATTTATTTATGTTTTGGGTGGCTAACGTAACAATTATGTTACGGCTATGGGTGTTTTCTACAAGGAAAACTCTGGTTTTCTATGAATTATTGAATACGTGTTGTTATATACGGTTCTATCCCACTGTTGTCCACGTGCAACGTGCATACCAGTAGTCACATCTTCATATCATGATCATTTTTGAAAGCTCATTTTGCATCATAGTCACAGCCAAAATAATTAGTAGTGTCGTGTTGTAACCATTTTTGGCAGACTTCTGACACCATACGATGGTAAATAAAAGAGAAGCAATTGAACGCATGCATGACTTGTAATTATCCACTATTCACTCATTTTTATTACTTTCTTTACTTTGAGAAGATCAAAGTTACTTATTTGTGTTGTTAGTCGGCTAATTTACAGGAAAGAAGAGCATCATATGGAGAAGGAGAAATTCCGGAAGATTGTGGAGTTAATTTTGACGGAGAATGTAATCCCTGGGATTATTTCAATTCAGACCTTGACAAGTACAACGAAGAAATTGGCGAATGCGCAGAGGATGACGAAGAATGTTTCTACAGCAGACTACGTAATCAACCTCAAGCACGGTCTAGTGCTGCGGATGCCGGAGGTTCGAAAAGGACCTCTTTGAAGGGAACAGAACAATCTTTACGTAAAAGTGTGGAATCAGAAAATGTCAGAGCTCTTGAAGAGAAAAAACTGCCATCGGTTCGTGGAACAATTTTCCCGGAAATTACGGATAATGAATTTGACGGAATTCCACCAAATTATTTCACAAAGAACTACAAACCTGATTACCCAACAGAGCTGCGCATGAAGCAGATGTGTACTCCGAAACCACTGAGAAAACGAACAATTGGTACTACGAAAACACAGCCGAAGGCTGTTTTTATTCCATCGGACTCTACATTTTCACGCAAAGATAACGCATCTGCTTGTTCCCGGTCGGGCAAACGGACTTCGTGGTCAGGTAGTACAAGAGTATCTACAACGAAAGTCGATGGTGATGGAAATGTCAAAGACATTGATTTTGAAGAACCTTCAGCCTTAGAAGAAAACCGATTACCTCCTCCTATAATATCCAGTTCGGATGAAGTAGTTGTCGATTGGTAAAACTCTCTGAAATAGCATGTCAAGGCCAACACTATCTACACAATTTAATACACACTTTTATGATTAAGAATAAAGTTTTATTTGGCACATGCCCACAGGTTGGAGGACCACAATATCCAATTGATGTTTGAGTATTTTCTAGGGCTTTGTGTTATTCATCAACCAGACGATCCTTGGGACTTCATTTCGCAATTGGCTGGAAAATTTATTGAAGCAAGAACAGAGTTACAAGTCTTTGATGGCCTTCCGCGAATTTTGACTCCAGAGCACACTGAAGCAATATTTCGGATTTACGACAGAATTGAGAACGGTTTTATTACAATAGCGCAATATAAATCTGCAATGGAAGCAATGGGACTTAACCGTTACTCGTTGAGTCCTGAAGGATTGGAAGAAAATGCTATTAGTAAGGACACTTTTGTACGCGAATCTACCGAAGCAATCAGTGACTTGCTACGAAGTTTCATGGTGTTCAAGGAAATTCCCTTAGAAGAACAACCACCCGAAGCAACTGGTGAGTCCGCACAAGATGGATCTGGGTCAGCCATTAACAGGGAATTCGGTTCGGGAACTCAAGCTCGGGAAATAAGTTCAAGTGGAAATAGTTCCTCCGATAAATCTAGGACAACGACAGGGAGTGATGATGCCAATAGAGCTGCTGATGATTCTGCTCCCTTAACTTTCTTTTAGTTTCTGTCAAGCTCAAAAACTGCTAATTGTAAACAGTTCAAACTTTATAGCGAATGTTCTCAAGATTTAACAAAGTCAATAATAACAAGCACCATTACTCATAAATGTATAAACAATGTTCTTATAATTGGAAGGATTAAAAATAAATAAAAATAAAGTTACATAAAATCAAATCAATATCGCGGGTTAATATCAGGCCCTGGCTCAATAGTGCCAGCCAATTCAGCAATCAACGTTGTTTACGCAATACACAACGCGCAATTATTTGCTAGGATTTGGGCTTTCACTTTTAATTTAATCCTGCTAATATTTAATGGTGAGCAAAAACAAATTCGCAGGTAGATGTTTTACATTTATTTTTAAAAACCGTGTGGGCGTATTTGATAAAACATTACATAATACAAGAAAGGTGCTTACTTACACTGTTTCACAGAGGCAAAACAAAAACAACTAACAAAATGACAATCAATTATTTCTTGGACCGCGATCTGGTAGTACGACTATCCTTTTCGTTGGCCGAAATCAATTTTGATTTTTTATTTGCCGGGCCGTCACTACTGATTCCTGCCTTTTTCTTACCTGGAAAACCCGTAATGTAATAATTAAATTGATGCGAATATAATATAGTAGGCTCAGGCTGTACGACAAGCAAAATTAGTGCTGTCAACTAAACTCCTAGACGAACATGTCTACTAGCAAGACGTGTTCGTCATGTTAGAAATACATAAAGAGAAAGGAAATATTACCAGCCTTTTTAGAATCTGCACCTCCATATTTTGCAGCAAGGTCATCTAAGAAACTACTCTTTGCACTGCGATTCTTTAGAATAGCATTCTTCAGGCCTTCAAAACCGCCATCTAAATTCTTTTCTTTCCTAATCTCCTCCGCTTCGGTGGCTTCTTTTCTTGCCTACAGTATAGTACAACAAAGCCGTGAAACGATCATTTTCATCAATTTTAAATTCCATTTTTTAAAATTACTAACTGCACTAGATACTTGTTACTTATACATATTCAGATTCAGTAAATGCATTCGCATTCATTTGCATGTATGTAAATAAGTATGTACCAACCTTTTTCAACTTTTGTTCTCGCAACTTTGCACTCTTAACTCCTTTGGTAAATTTCTCCGTTTCACCGTTCTCAATCATAGAATCAATTATGGAATTGACTCTTTTCTCATCGTCCAATACATTTAGGAAAAACACATTATCACAAATGTGAAATATGTCCCCATTGCTTTCCTCATAATACTTTTTGATATCTTGTCGCTCTTCATCCGAACCTTGGTACATTTTTTTGAATTCTAAAACCGCATTTTCATCCAGTCTTCCAAAAGACTCGACATCCAAACTGATTTGTTCGTCCTCTGGCCAGGATCCTACAAAATACAGAATGAACATTATTGCTCTCACACTATTCATTCACTATATCCATATGCCCATTAAAATCAGAATTGAGTCTACTTTGAACTAAAAAAACGTACCAGTTTCATCATACACTTTTCTCAGCTCTGCATCTTTAAACAGTTCGTACACCCTCTTAATTACTTGAAATTTTTTAGTATATGTTTCCCTCTGTTCGACTGGTGCTTTGTCTGGATGATATTTCAGAGCAGCCTTCATGTAGGCGGAGCGAACTATCATAAAATACATTATATCATATTAATATATCATATTTTTTCATATTCATTTAATTAACTATGTTACGTTACTGTCTGCCAATTTGAGGCGTTATAATAATTTTGTTGATTGTAAATTGTGTTCTATTTTAAAACTCACGGCATTTCTCGTTGTCAACTTCCTCTTTCGCCACGCCAATTACTTCATACAAGTCAGTTATTCCGAAGAGTTCTTTTACAACATCCATCTTGCACTTGGCTTGCTTCGTTTCAATTCACCAGCAATGGAAAGGAAAGGGATTATTATGCTGCGTTTATTATTATTATACTAAGGGATAATTAAACGTAACCTTAACCGTGAGTTTGACGTGTTACTACTGCTTTTAACTGATTTTGTCAATTGTGGTGACCGTAATTGGCTAATCAAATCCTTATTAACACACTTGTCAATTTGGAGTGCAAGTTGGATATTGATAATATTTATTATCTACTATTTTAGTGTTAACTACTCAAATGATTAGAGAATGCTTAGTAAGATGCGGTGACGGTTATTACATAATTATAATAAACTTGGCCAATTAGTCAATTCCATAAAAGATATGGATAGTTTTTACAAAAAAGGAAATATTTTACACACAAAGCGAAGCCTATGAAAATGAAACAAACAAATACGAAATGTCAGACAGAGGCAGGCAAGCAATATGTAAGTATTTAGTGGGCATTCTGCTGGGCACAGAGAGAGAGAAAGAGTACGCGGCTCATTGATGTTGAAGATGTTTCCCCCGGTCCACAATTCTGCCAGTGCCCCAGAAAGGGGATATGGAACTAATGGAACGCCATAATGCAATGTAAATGCAATATTAATGCTTCTTTGATACATACATTTTAATTGCTTACATTACTTACACATTTTGATGTTGATTTTGATAGAGAATTTTAGAATTTTTAATATTCTCTCTGTGATGCGAATGCGATACTGATGGATTTGGATCTGCGTAGTACGAAACGAATGACGGTTTAAATAAAATGATAAAAGTACCAAAAAATAAATGAATCCAAATTCAGACGACGACGGATGGACAATGCTTGTCCCGATCCGTGAAAGTCTGCACTTTCTTTTCTTGAGTTTTTGTTCAGAACAGTATGAAACGAAAGTAATATCTTCCATCGTCATATTCGTCATTCGTCATACTCAATTACACGCAATATTTTACAATTTGACAAAATGCCAGGTCAGGTGAGTGAGTGAGTAGTGAGGAGTAGTAAAAACCTAACAATCCAGAGACTTGGGATTATTAAACTTGCTATATAAGAATTTATTAATATATAGGATAAACGCAACTTTTTGAAGTCGGCTTTCACATGAGAATAATATTATATTTAATGAAAGATACGCCGCTTCTTTGTAAAGTTATTAGGAACAATACACGTACGTTAAATACTAGCTAATAGAATAGAAATATGGAATAACAGGGAAAAGAAAATACGCAGTTATTACAATTTAGCTAGTTACATTGACATTACAATTGCTACAATATAAGAGATGTATTAGACGTGACGCTAAATTATACATTTCACTTTGGAGTATGAATTATTATAAACAATTAACAAAAATTATATACAAATACTTTATTACAGGGTATTATACGTACTTCACAATACGTCTTTCCAACTTCCAAAGTAAATACAATCTTATGTAATGTAGTGTTGTTTTATGTATGTACAAATTGTACAATTTGTAGCAATATGCAATGAGTAAATGAGCACCTGTATCATGCTTCATGCTCATCTCATAATGCTATAATGCCACAAACCGCGAATAATTAGAATTACGTCATAAAGATTTCTTCCCGGAACTATGATTAACTCTCTTTGTTAGATTAATTTTGTACATTACTGGATTCGTAAGTCCGTGCAGAAACGTTCAGGGGTTCTGTGGAAGTTGACGCAGCATACAGACCCAGCAGAGTCGGTCTAGCAAATGTTGGCTGTTGTAATGGTTGATGGTAGGTCACAGTTGTCGAAGTCGGTACAATGGATGTGGAAGTTGAAGTGTTTGGTGCGGTGTCAGATTTGGTATTGTTAGAAGCAGCGGCTGCTTGTTTCGCCAGCGCTTTCGCCTTTTTACCATGGCCCCGTTTCTTAGGATGCGCAGGTCCGTTATGCATGTACTTCACCTTAATTCGGTTACCACTTCCTTGTTTGTAGAGTTCCTCAATTTTAAAACGATCGCACCATATTCTGCTCACTACGGACTTGTTGAGTTGCATTTCCTCACAAATCGTGGCTTGGCTCACGTCGGGTTTCAGAAGTCTTTGAAGAACATAATACTTTTCCTCGATACTCATGCTCTTCAGTTTTCTTCTGGGGGACGAAGTAGACGATTTGGAAGCATCGGAGGAATTGTGTGAAGAGTGCTTGCTGGTCTTTGAAGCCTTTTTCGTCTTTGGTTGGTGCGTAGAGCCCTGCAAAAAATATAGAAGGGTAAGTGAATAGTGTTTACATAATTGATTGCTCGTTTGAACAAATATACGGAATACATTATATATACGGAATATACATTAAAAGGTGCATGCCTATGCCTGCATCATAGCGCAATACATTATACAATACATATTACTTACAGTCTTGTGTTTAGATGATTGGGGGCCCTGGCCCTGGACATTATCTCTTGCGGTAGGAACCTGGTGTACGCCAGTTACTGGACCAGCAAATGACTTGGATGCGGTAACACCACCAGTTCTTTTAATTTCAAGTGATTCCTCGATCCGGTTGCCTTCAGAAGCAAAAGATAGTATTCTTGTAGTATGGTCCAGTATATTAGACGACCCAGCGGTCGTGGCATTAAATCCAGCTAAGAAAATATGTGTCGTTCGTGGTGTCAGAAATTCGTAAATGTATTTATCTAATACATAGGATGACCAGTAAATCACCTCGCAAAGTGTAAAGCATCTTTCATTTCATATGCATACTTCAATACTTCCATCCATATACATTACATACATATTCCATACTATACATAATATACGATACGAATCATAGGTTGCATTATTGCAAACTTTTCTAACCAAGTATTGTTGCTCCAAAGCCGCAGTCGCCAGCCCCTATAACGCCAGAAGTGGTTGTCGCCAAGCCTGTCGACGTGAATTCTCCAAAAATCTTGACTGGATCAAAATCATCAGCATTAAATCTTGTATCCTGACGAATAAGGGCATTCGTCACAGGTGTCAAAGCAATTGGTACTGCAGTTCCCCCGATTCCACCGTGATTGGTAATTGTTCTAGGTTGCAGTTGTCTTCCATCTGTATTTACAATTGCAAGAGTGTCTCCATTGTTATTGGGTTTTTTCCTCTTGGCTGCAGGGGGACAATAATTGCACAGTAAACTAGCAGCTGGATTTGATGCTAGCATTGTTGCTCCGTGAGTATGTTGATGTTGATGATGATGATTACTGGCGTTCCCTACATTAACGCTGTTATATTCAATGGCTGACATTGTCTTGCCTGTAAGGCTAGGAACGCTTTCACTTTGAGTTCTTCGCAAAAGTTCACGTTGAATATCGTAACCTACATTTTCACGAGGGAGAGTCACATTTAAAAATACAACCATTCCGTCCTTTAATAAAAACTTTTCAGCGTCAACCATCATAAAAGGAAATTTTGAGCGTGTGTTCCCTTTTTTCCAGACTTACTAAAATTATGACGAATCCAACCCTCCAGAACTCGTTTCCACTTTTCTTCCGTTTCAACACGGGATCGGTATGCTTCAAATTCTTTTTCTAAAATGAGCCTTTCACCAAAGCCAGGCCCACCAATACCACAACTTGCCATTACATGAAGTACTGTCCTGCTAACATGCCTAGCTTCACCTGCCACCACCTGCCAGTTTATACATAAGTGCTCACTTAAAAGTACTTTTTTTTACTTTCTCCGATACCAAAACTACAAAGGTCTTCTTCACCAGTAGTCTTTAATATTTTGCATTCCCGTGTGATCACTATATATCACCAAATCCCCCAAAACTAGTACACATCAACAACAAAACCCCAAAACGCCATTCCATTTAGAGAAATTACAAATACGTGCGTAGTAGCATTTCACACACAATATTTTCCCCAATTGCCACTCTAAGACGTTTGTTAATATGCAGTTTTACGCCAAATGCTAGCCATCCATGATTTTACAACAAGGAGCCAAAAAATACGATATATAGTAACTGTCGCTCCTGTAAACAGGGTTTTATTATTATTAACTTAGGAAGAACCTCCTAAAACATCACTGTTCACGCTCTTTCCAAAATGCCCGAAAGGAAGATCAATCTTGCGAGGGTTGGATTTTTGCTTGTGTGTGAGTGAACTGTTATACAAATGTATCCCGTTTTCTCCCTTTCCACTCCGAAAAAACGGAATCGGACATTCGGAGAAACGAAGAAATAAAACGGAGAGAGAGAGAGAGAGAGAGAGAGGAATTGGAGAAGTCAAAAAGAAGTAAGGCAAGATATCTCGCTCGGATATCTGTGACAGTGGTGGTGGTATACAATAATAATAATAAAAGAGGAGGACGGATGTGAAATGTGAATGTGATACGAATGAAACGAAGGAACGAAACGAATAAAATGCACTAGCTAGTGTATTACTACACGTACCTACTTTTACTTACTACGCTACGGTCGCATACTTTATAAGAACACAAACATTATAAGCCTTTAAAAAAAATCTTTTTTAGTTATAGAGAGCTCCCCGTCGTCGTCCTCCGCGTAGCATACTTGCAGATGAATCCTCCTCAACTCAACAAAACATTCACCACTTTCAAGAGTGCGAGTGGTTGGTTGGTTTGGTTGCTGGTCTGAATGTTTTTATGCGTAAATATGTATTGGGTTGAGATATAAAGCACAAAAAATTCTACATACAAACATATACGTACTTAGGTTATGTTATGGGTTATGTTATGTCTTGTTGGGTTTGGGTACCTTGCCTTGAACACAGTTGAATATAAAATACAGACAGATGTATATTTTTATTTATATCCCATTAGTTTTTTTCTGATTCAGATAGAGATGGGCAAGCGACTGTATACGTCGTACAATCCACACCACACAACTAACACACGTATAAAAAAACCAGCTTCAATTTGCTTTTTGGACTTTTAGGGCATCTCATAATAACAATGAGTAAGTTGAGAAAACTGTATTTCAAGCAAGATGCGAAAGGAATGTGTGCCTGTGACTTGCAGCGTTTCTCTCTCACTCTGACGAGTGAGATGAGAATGAAGATTCATTGCAACGCAAAGTCCACTAACCTAGCAAAACAAAAAAGTGAAAGTCTGACATCTTCTTAATTCAGGCCTGTATGTAACGCCATCCTGAAACTTGTCAGGAGACAAATATTGGGAAGCACACACGAAGTGGTTAATTTATATATATATATATATGTATATATATAATATCCGACTAGACTAGTTTACTAGATCTGTATATAAAATAATTTTTGTGAACATGTACTCGTGTAGAATAATCTAAAAGTGCTGCTATGCACAATAATATATGCTTCCTTCCTTCCTGCTTATAACTATGAAAGAAAATTATGACAGATACTTGAAGAACAAGAAGAAGACTCGGCATTTGGTTTACAAAATATAGAAAACCATGTTTTGATTTTTGATAAACTCCTTTGATGAATTTTCCCATCTTGAACATACCATCTATTCTACTCATGAATAGCTTCAGTCAATTTATAAATACACCAATAGAAAACAGCTTTAGCCAGCTTTACCCGGAATTATAATTTGATTGTTTAATTAATATATAACAAGATATTAATACAATTGGGTCATTGATTATTGACTAACCATTCCTTTTTGTAACAATGTCATCATGTGAGGATAAACTGCACAAAATGTTTGCTGACCTTTCGCCCTAACCGTATGTACATAAGATTCTAAGGCAGCTTTCAATAGATTCAAGCGATCAAGTTCCGAATTATGTTCATCTAGCCATTTACTGTAGCGAGTAATTGACCATCCATTTACTGAATGTGGCATCTTCATTTCTTCACGGGCGAATCTGAATAAAAGCTGAATTGCACTACTGTAATTCACAGCGCTGCCCACAATACTGGAACTTACAATTTCTTCCATTTTCATTCCTAATAGTGATTTGAATCCCTTTAAGAGCTTGAATGGTTTCCCAAGTTCGGATAAAACTGGACACATTGGCGTTAATGCAATTTCCAATTGATTTAAGTCCGTCAAAATCTGATTACGCGTAGTTTCCAAATGTAGTGGTGCCAAAAGGCAAACGTGACGTATGAATAGATGTATTGTTCTGGAGGCTAGCTGAATACCACTGTTTACAAGCAACAACAAAGTTAATCACAAAATTATATCACTACAGGCATGTTGTAGGAAAGCACTTATAGCCATTTTAGTTTTAATACCATTTCTGAACCAAGTCATTAGGTTTATACAGCGAAAAATAGTCCTTCGCAGCTCTTGCAACAAAACTTTGCAACTCTCCCATGTAGAGCGAATACTCCGTTGCTTTGTTGGATCTGGAATTTTAAAGAATAATTATTAAAATATTATTAAAACTTATTATTAATAATGATTAATTCCCACGTGTGCAACAACTATGCATATATGGTAGTTTAGTTTTTCATTTTTACATACTGACATTTCCATGATACACTGATTGAATGATTTACCTTTGAAAGTTTTCATTGTGCATAGTTTGAAGAATTGCCTCGATAGCATCACAAATAGCAAGTACTAAAGGATTCATCGTGTTCTGCATTAGAGTTTCTACCCCATCAACTGCATCCGTGTCTTTCAATTGAGATTTGAAATAGTCTAGCATGTTAACTAACTGAGCATTTGACTTTTGCGAATCCGTAGCAGGTCCTATTTTTTAAAAAAAAGAAAACTGTTATACAAATTATACTACTCGTGTTAACATTAATTACTAGTAAATATAAAATCCATTACCTATGACTTGTGTTGAGTTTCCGTCGGTGGCAACCAGTTGTTCTGCTTTAACGGATATTAAATTCACAGTTTTACTTACATTTCGCAGCATAAGACGCCTTAACATAGGATCATCAACCTGGATTTCCGCACGAATTATACGAAGAATCGCATCTAAGCCTGACTTTGTTGGAATTGTCACGAAATTTTGATTTACAGTGTCGAAAAGTCTGGCAAGAGATTTGGAAAGATATGCTTTTTCGTAGTTTGATATAACTCCTCGGAGACTCGATTGAATTCTTGGATAAAAGTAAAATAAAGAGTTAATACAATACTTGAAAATGAAAATAGTTACTCTTTGCACTTCCCACTGTACATTGTATGTAGAAAGTACTTAGGAACTTACTGTACATCCGTTCCTTCTTCGATTTTGGACCCTAACTCTGAAAAAACTTTTAGCAATCTTGGAAACTCATTGTCAAACGCTGCTTTCAAAAAGTCTTGTTTGACGGATGAGAAATTTCTAATCTGGATATCCATGAAACTGTCCCACCACTTTTTTACAACCAGCTCTCCACTGTCAATAAAATCAATGAATGCAAGATTGGAAACGGTGTCTTTCCCCCCCAAAACTGCTTTCCATATCAGTTTAACTTTATTCGTGTGGCTGATTAATTTGCTGGACAAGTTTTCAAGATTGTTCCATACTTGTCCCACAGCCATTGACGATGATGATAGCACAGCTCTGACAGCACCTCCAGCTCCTAGAAACGTTATCATTATTAAAAGGCACGATGACAGAAAAATACTACGACCGCCATGAAATTAGTGTATGCATTAAAACTATAAAAGTATTTCAAAATGTACTTGTAGTACACGGTATACTATATTTGCTAACCTCGATTAGTTGGAGCCTGTACTTTCACGTCCAAAGCTAATCGAACATCCCTTTCAATCACTTTTTCAATTTCTCCGAAAACTTTAGTAACTTTATCCTCCAAGACATTCAAGTTTATTAGGATTTGAAGACTGCTAGTTACCTACACAGTGTTGTCCAATAAAAATGAAAATCCCCAGTCAGAGACAAGTGATCTCATCTAATTGTAAATATGTTATTAAATGCCTGCTTTTTTGTTTCGACTCCTTCGTCTAGTTAGTTCACTCACCTGCGAAACAGAATTAGCTGTCAAGCCCTGATTTAAAATATTTTCTGTTTGTTTCTCAATGTTTTGTCTTAACGAAGTAGCTTTATCAAAGTAAGGCTGAAGGAAATCCAATTTAGGAGATTGGGTGCAAAGGTACTCTGTAAAATATTAAAATAGAATGCCACACACGTGACACACGTAATTATAGCCTGACGTTCATTGCTAAAAATATTTGGAAGGTTTGTAGCCCACCACATTTCAATATTTAGCCAACTAACCTATCTGTGACACACATGCAGCAACATCAGCAGTATTCTTTTCTTTGCTAATCCGCGCATCAATTTCAATCACTGCTGCAACCCTCCTCGTTGCTTCATCAGCTATATACAAATTTTCCAAATAATCAACCTTTTTCTCACAATCCCGATGTAAGTCATTCAGTCTCGTTTTGATGTTCCCAACAGAGATAAAACACGCATTGGCCCGCTGACTGCAATTTTGAACCACGGATTCCATCAGCTCAACATTTGTTGTTTGGGCCAGCAGGTCTCCATGATGCGTGCTGACGTTGGAGTGAATCTGCTGTTCAATTGCTGCAATATGTTTTGACAGCTCTGATATGGAGGATGAGGTCGAGGAAAGGAGGGAGGTGACATGTGAAGCCACGTCAAAGACGGCATTGTTGAATGGCTTTAAAAATGCTGAAAAATGAAAACAGATTTATTTATATAGCAGCAGTTACTTTCAACTTTTGGAGAGTATCAATGTCAATAGTAGTACCAGTTAAATATACTATTATATGCCGCAGCGTGGGCGGTTTTATGTGCTTACGATCTTTGTCAATATCCTCCAACATTGCAGGTGATAATTGCAGGTTGTCTCTAAATTTAAAATCTTGCTATACCATCAACTTATTACTACAACGGCAAATGGCTAACGATATTGTCGATGCTATGTATACAAGTAGATTGCGTTGTTGTTGCACACTTTAAAAGAGTATTTAAATATCTCACTACCAAACTATTTTTTTATTTTAATTACACACAGATGCCGATAGGATCATCAGCTGGAAAGTTTGACAACACAAACTTCTCGAATGGCTCGCATCCGCATCTGTCCGTGAGGGTGGGTGGGCTGCTTGCTGCTGTCAGTGCAGTGCCGAGCCGAGCGCAGCCGCACACACGACACGGGTTGATGATGTTTGGTTGGGAATTTGCAAGTTGAATTTACAGAATTGTGATTTGATTTGATTACGTGGTCTGTCTGTTGTGTATTGTGTTGTGTTGTATCTGCTCAACATGATTATGATTTGCTTTTGGTATATGATGATGATGTAAAGTAGATTGCCGGCAGGCAGATGAAAAATGTGTGCATTTTGTGCTCGCTGTTCCATGATTCCATGTGAAGTGAGAGAGAGAGAGCATGAGAAGAAATATCAATTTAGACTATATAGACAGGCAGGGTGTAATGGTCAATGGGGAATATGGGCATCTGGTTTCTGAATAATCTGAATACAAAAATGCACAAAAAGATGAAGTAATGCTACTTTGAAACCGTGTTATCATTGATTCAAAAGGTATTAAAAACCGGATTAGGGAAGCCTCGTTATCACAGAACTCACAGAAGATATGGCATGGCTGCTTGTATG
>JAANSN010003812.1:0-17122 GCA_036850665.1 Dicranocentrus wangi | reverse complement strand
TATCTATCTTACGATTTGAAACACCATCATCCCAATAAAATTCTCCAGTGGCGTTATTGTCCTTTGAGAGGAAAACCTGAATGTGATATTTGTTGTGCCGACTGGAAAACAAGCGTACACATTATTCGTTTTTTTATAGTTTCTTATTCCTTACTCAAATAAGATTATCCAGTATCATAATTAACATGGTTCATAAAAACCTCGATTGGGTGTTTAACGAGGGATCCTGCTTCATAATAATGGTTCCTCCACGATACAAGATGGGAATGGAGTTGTCCGGCACTCGGAGCTCCTTCGACTCTCCAAAGGATTCCAAAATGTCGGGAAAATAGTGCTGATACCACCATCCTTTTGGTAAATATGCCGGGATTTTGGTTTTATTAAAGTTTTCCTCCAAAATGGGGACCACCATGACGGCAGGTCCAAGCATGAAGTGACGATCCAAGAAAAATGTGTTTGAGTCGGTTGGAAACCTACAAAATATTTTTAAATATCAAGGAACACTCTCCTCATGTAGGTCCGAAAGGTTTGTTTGTGTCAAGAATTTGTATTAGTGTACGTACTCGTAAAACAAGGCTCGTGCAACAGGCTGACCGGTTAAATGTGCTTGGAAAAATAGCGTATAAATGTAGGGCAACAGGGAATATCTTAAAGTTTTCCTCCAAAATGGGGACCACCATGACGGCAGGTCCAAGCATGAAGTGACGATCCAAGAAAAATGTGTTTGAGTCGGTTGGAAACCTATAAAATATTTTTAAATATAAAGGAATACTTTCCTACTGTAGGTTCTCAATACCGCTCGTTGTTTGTGTCAAGAATGTGTATTAGTGTACGTACTCGTAAAACAAGGCTCGTGCAACAGGTTGACCGGTTAAATGTGCTTGGAAAAATAGCGTATAAATGTAGGGCAACAGGGAATATCGAACGGTTAGTGCTTCTTTTGACGCATCAACAACGTCTTGCCCAAGTGAAGCCGGGTCTTGAGCCTAATACCATAGAATATTTTGAATTCCTTTAACTGCTTTCAAATACATGCATTAAAAGTTTATTTTGGGGACCGGGATTTCATGGAGAACTGAATAAATTGCGACAAGAGCTTGGAGTATGTTTCTTACGATTCCATTGTCCGTATTGTGATTGCGAGAAAATGGGTAAAAGGCTCCTAGTTGCATCCACCGTTTGCAAAGGTCGACGGTGGTGTTGCCGTTAAAACCGCAAATATCCGCTCCCACAAGAGGTATTCCTGAGATGAAAAGGTCGGATTTTTGGGTTTTGGTTGGAGTTTACCAACTATTATAGAATAGCATGAAAAGGTGAAATGCTTACCGAAAAGTCCGAACGTTAAAATTTGCGGAATTGACTGTCGCATGTCATCCCAAGACGACACAACATCCCCCGTCCAGTGTCCTCCAAAACGACCTTGTCCGGGGAAAGTGGATCGGGAAATGATAAATGGCCTTTGTCCAGTTAGGTCACCAAGTGCTCTATAATTATATAGGTAGTTAACATTCCGTTTTTGTAACGCTTCTCCTCTTTTTTATCTAAATTTTTAGCTCATTATAAAATTTAAAAGACGTACTTGTAAGTAGCAATCGTTTCCTGTGTCCCGTACAAATTGTGAAGGTCATAGTGCCTACCCCCCGCTTGAATGGCCGAGGGGCACACACTTTTTGAGTATAACGACCCCCCAGTTACTGCAGGGAGGTATGGAGGATTGTTCAAGGAACTCTTCAGATTGCAACCGTGTTCGTGTTCTCCATCATCAAAATTGGAGGGCTCATTCATATCCTGTAAAATGAAGGAAAACACGATGCCCGAGTTCGTTCTAATCTTTCAGAAAAGGATTTGCATCAGTAATAATAATTTCCAGCAACGTCTTACAATCCATGCTCCGTCGAATGCAACTTTCCCATGAAAATCTTCCAACTGGTTAAGCCAATATTTGGTGACGTTTGGATGGGAAAAGTCGGGCCAGACGGTGGCTGTGGGATTCCAAACTTTGCCGATAAATGGGTCCCCTTTTTCGTTTTTGATAAAAATCCCCATTTCAATTCCTTGCTGATATGGTTGATATTTGCTCACTGAGGAGTGCAAAGCAATCATATTATATAATCCAAGATATGCAAAACACAAATTACAAATTAAATCCGAAATGAAACCGAATTTTCTTACCTTCACCACCCGCACTAATTCCAGGGTCGATGATTGGTACGTAACGCATCCCACGCTGACAAAAGTTTTTATATAAAAGATTGTAACAAATACGTAATATTTTCTCATAATAAATTGAACCCAGAAGAAGGTATGCAAAACTCTGCACTTACCAGGTGCAAATCATCCACAAAGTCTTTCAGCCCAGCAAATTTCTTTGGGTCCACTGTGAAGTCATCTTGATTCCGCATATAATCCAAGTCATTCCACTGTACATCCTGTACAATTTCATGTACCACATCGAGAGTTATTAATCAGCCATTATAATGAAACACATTTTACAAAGATACTGACTACGAGTTGGTAATATATGGGAGCATACTATGGGTATTCCAGCTCGGAGATTATTTTCCAAAATTTCTGCCGTGTGATTCAAAGTTCCATAGTTAAAACGACAGAGATGAAAGCCTAATTAATGACCATATAATTAGTATATAGTAATATTAAATACCAAAATAATATTTCATATAACTTGAAAAGTTTGATTTAAAAAAAAGTATACCTAAAGACCAGTATGGCGGAACTGACCGGTTTGGAAGCCAAAGATAAAATTCATATTTAAACGGACGAAGTAATACAACATAGGTACTTCAATCTTGACCTTGGGGATATTAAAACATACCAATAGGCCTGCCAATTATTTTCGTATACTGTTCCATAACATCAGAGGGAGACGGACCGACAAAGATTCTCAAATCCAAGATGCCTCCGATTGTTCTAAATGTCAGAAAATTTCCAGGCTGCACCACAATCTCCATTGCATTGCTATTCGCCAAAAACACGCCATAAGCCTTTCCGGTGTTATCCAGAACCATGTAAAAGGGATGACTTCCGTATAAATTTCGCTAAAAACAAAAGGTACAAAATATTGCAATGAGTTTTCCCCACGTTAAATGAAATTCTCGATAGTTTTGCTCAAACTTTCGCCATACATTTTCGCCCGGAATCTGATCCCTGTTATAAAGTACATAGCGCTTCCACTCAGTTCCCCTGTTTAAGGAGTCGACCACCTCCCCAATCCCGTAAACAAAGGAGGACACGAGAGATGTCGAAATTTGCAAATATTGATCAGAGTAAAGTAACGGGGCTACTGTGCTGTCAAAGCTGGAGCACAAAAATAATACAAAAATACAAAGTTGAGATTAAATATAGATTCTGACAACCAATATGTCAATAATACTGCGCATTAATCAATTCTCGAGCTGCCTTACAGAGGAAACTGGGCATTGTTCCTGAAAATTTTAATTCCATCCCGCGCCTGCTTCACCACATAGTTGGGCTTTTGAGCCTTCTTATCTGTCGAGTAGTAGTCCAAAGGGACCTCAAACCTCGGCGATGCTGCGTCGGTTATCTGCAAAATACAAGTGACGATGTCAAGTCATCATATATTATAGGTCACCACTTTTTTAAATTTCAAAATCCTGTGTACCTTAACGCGAACGATATCATCAGTCTCATAAATCACATCAACATTGAGATTTTTCACATCCTTCGGATACGGCGAGGATCTGACGGAAACTGCAGATCCCTTAACGCCCAGTTTCGAACTGGTGAAATTGCTAAATGCGTAATAGGAAAACCCATAGGGATAGAAGCACCATGGGATCCCGGGTTTCACTTCATTCCAACAACAGCCCCTGGCCACACACGCAGTTTCATCGGCCCCTGCCTCCGGATGACAGTCAAACCGATTGCTTATCAATTTACAAACGTCTGGTTTCTTGCGATGATACTCGCTTCCCACCGGCTTTTGAGACTCCTTCCACTTGGAGTACAACACTGAGTCCTCCGTAATTCTGGAGGCGAAATGCTCCCGAGCAATGATTAAAAAGACGGCGCAAATGGAGACAATGACTAAACTGTAAAACACGATTCTAAGGCACTTTGCACAGTTTCCCTGCATGGGATGCTTGGGAATGAGGATCAAGTGTTGCAAGTCCTCATTGTCCTCCACCAAGTGCCCATCAGTGATGTCACTGAATTGTCCCGTTTTACGGAATATTTTCATTCGAATCCCAGCCTCTGGCATTTTGATTTAATTCTGTTGAAAACCTTGGCTGCTGCTCCAACACTCAACAAGTCAGTAAAAGTAACGTGAAGCGTTCATTTGAGCAGTGTGGAAAGAGAGTTACATGCCTAAAAATGCGCATAACACACATAAATTTGCACGTTACACAAAAATTACAAGTATAGGGCACATAACGTGGAGTTGGTTGGCAAACTGTTTGGTCTGAGCAAGTGTTTATGTTTGGGTTAGAGATTAGATATGGATTATTATTATTATTATTACATGCACTTTTTTTTCAAATAAGTTTGTAAGCTCGATTAAAGTTTTTGCATTTTTATAACAACTATTTAGATTGAATCGACATTTTCTGGTGGTTATCCTTCCAGAGAAAAAAATGTCAGTAAGATGTGTACAAAGGGAAAACTTGGTAGTGTTTACGTACGACGAGTATGAATACACTCGAATGAACTGCATAGCTGTACATGTGGGATAAATAAAATATTCAGAATGTTATTTGCAGGCAGGCAGACCAACAGTCAGTCCACGTTTATCGTGGTTGGTATAGGGGAAAACATATCCTTTTGTGGTTTTGGTATTATTAATGGATGGTGTAGTAAGATGTATGTGGAAAACAAGGAAAACTTGGTAATGTTTACGTACGACGAGTATGAATACACTCGAATGAACTGCATAGCTGTACATGTGGGATAAATAAAATATTCAGAGATGTTATTTGCAGGCAGACCAACAGTCAGTCCACGTTTATCGTGGTTGGTATAGGGGAAAACATATCCTTTTGTGGTTTTGGTATTAATGGATGGTGATGGTCCTCTCCTTGTGCCTTTGCCCTGTTGCCTTACAATGCAATGACTTGTTCATCTGGATCTCGACAATCCTCCTTTTCATATACCTAAAAAGAACCTATAAAACCTACATGCAGCAAATCTTGTAAGAATGGTAAAATCTTTTAAGAAAGTCATTACGACATGCCGTAACAGATTAGAAATGTGTAGGAGAGAATCAGAGAATGATTTTTCTACTCATCTTCTGTCTGAAATATTCATGAGTCATGTCAATTCTGTCGTAATGCAGCAGCTGCAACGTAGTAAGCGTATAATTGTTCTTTCTTGGAGCGGAATACGTATGGAGCCTGAATTTTGGGAAGCGTGCGTGTGTTTTTTGCTGCTGCATGCTTTGTTTGAAGTCATTTTAGGATCTCATATTTCACATTCCAATTTCGACCTCACGCAAAGCATCAAATTACATGCTAGATATAAATTATTTAAGTGCTTTTACTTTCAAATTGCTTGTTTTCTAAGGAGTTGTTTGCTTCTTATATGTGTCTCATGAAGATTATGCTACTGGAACACATTAGCCGCTCTTGGAACGAAATAATATTATGGAATAATGGTAGAAATTTGACATGATACGTACACTACATTTGACTAGAATAAACGTTTGTTTGCGAATTAACGACATTCGAGGAAAGCGTTTTAAATTTTATTTTTGTCAAGCTTTCGGCACAACTGTAGCCTTCAAGACAATTTGTAAAAATTGAAAATTGGACCCATTACAAATCATGTATAAACGTTTATTCCTGCGAGGCATATACTATTGGAGATCACCAATATGCAAATTTATTTTATTACCACCTGTGTGTCTGTGACAGACAGATGTGTCAAGTATTGAATGAGCTTCTGGCAGATTTTACGATTAGAATGAATTGTAGTTTGCCGAGCAAACCCCTTCCAAAAAGGCTTTCAAACCACCAAAATCACCTCTCGCATCCTCAGTATATCTGTATTTTTTTTTATCTAACACGACTATGCAGTTGGAACTAAAATGGCTACAGAGGGATTCGTAATATTTATTGCAACATTTATGCTCCTGCTCCAACAGGCTAGAACAAATTGCATTGGACGTGCAATATACGGTTGAATCAAAGTAGCTGGACGTCAATAGTAATAGTAATTAATTATTAACAGACATCACTAGAATCACGCATCATGCTTTGTAAGGGAGAAGTTACCTGTAGTAGAGTTAGACGCTTGGAATAAAAGGAATATTCTAGTGGCACTTTAATATTTCAATATTGACATAAAATCCCTGTCTGTGTACATGTTGTTCAAAATGGCATTAAATAAAATAGTTTCCCGTTTCTACAACTTCCACAGGGTAGCTTTCCACAACGGTATTCAAATAATATTTATTGCAACATTTATGCTCCTGCTCCAACAGGCTAGAACAAATTGCATTGGACGTGCAATATACGGTTGAATCAAAGTAGCTGGACGTCAATAGTAATAGTATCACATATCAGGCCTTGTCAGCGAGACGAATAACCTGTAGTAGAGCTTAGTGGCACTTTAATATTTCAATATTGACATAAAATCCCTGCGTACACGCTATTGCAAAATGGCATTAAATAAAATAACTTTTCGTTTCTACAACTTCCACAGGGTAGCTTTCCACAACGGTATTCAAATAAATCCTAATATTTCGCAAACGTAAAGAGGAATTTTAAAATGATATAATAATAAAAAATAAAAACTAGATGCAGCGGTAGCGTCCTTTTCCACAAAAGGTGACCGGGATAGCCCCAGTGGCCTTGCCACGGGGGTTGAGGCTCGTCGTAGTCCTCTAGACGGCATTCGAATCTTAGATTTCACTCGCATTTTAGCAGGCCCATTTTGTACTATGATCCTTGGGGATCTTGGAGCAGAAATCATAAAAGGTAATAAGTATAGTGCCTAACCTGCTACAATAATATCTGCATACTGCATGCTTTTTTTGGAGATGGAGGGAGGCTTGTCAAAAAATGATATCGTGATTTGAGATACAGTGGAACGCCCTGGAACTGGNAGATACAGTGGAACGCCCTGGAACTGGCGACGAAACAAGAAGCTGGATCCCCCCAAAAGTGAAAGACCAGTCGTGCTACTATGTTGCCATTAACCGGAACAAGAAAAGCTTATGTTTAGACGTGAAACTGGGGAAGCAAGTTTGCCTAGACTTGGTCAAAAGTTGTGACGTGGTTATAGAAAATTTCATTCCTGGAACAATGGACAAGTTAGGATTGGGCTATGCCCACCTCAAGCAGATAAACCCCGGTTTAATTTACTGCTCCATCTCGGGCTATGGAACGTCTGGTCCTTACAAAGACCGTGGTGGATACGATGTCATTGCAGCCTCTTTGGGGGGTCTCCTCCACATCACTGGGCAGCAGGATGGAGATCCTTCAAAGGTTGGAGTGGCCATGACAGATTTGGCCACAGGGTTATATGCACATGGAGCAATTATGGCGGCCATATTGCAGAGAAATATTGTAAGAACATGGAAAAAAAACTTAGTTTTTTGTGTAAATCATAGTCAAAGTGGTGTGTGACTAGAACTAGAAGGTCTGCCATTTTTTTCTCAAAAATCGCAAGACAGGACTAGGACAAAGGATAGACTGTAATTTGCTCTCAACCCAAGTGACATGTTTGGTGAATCTTGCCTCTAACTACTTGAACGCTGGGATGGAGGCGAAAAGGTGGGGAACTGCACACGAGAGCATAGTGCCATATCAAGCTTTCCCCACGAAAGATGGGAGATGGATAACCATTGGTGCCGGTAGGATATGAGTCATTTTAAATACATGATGATATATGAGTTTGACTTGTTTTTTCTTTGAAAAAAAATGTAGTCATCTAAAATGTTATAAAAATAAGGCAGCAACGATTTGTTTGCCGAGTTGTGCACTGCAATTTCAAGACCTGATCTGATTAGTGATGAACGGTATCTCACAAACTCGTCCCGTGTCAAACATCGCCACGCCCTTGTTACAGAAATATCAAGTGTTATCCAACGTCGAAGCTGTGAGGACTGGTTGACAATATTTGAAAAATGTCGATTTCCCTATGGACCAGTAAACAATATGGAAAATGTTTTTAAGGATCCTCAAGTAAATGTTTTCCAAAGAAATGGGACTCAAAATCACTTTATCCAATCTAGTCATTGTGACTGAAATGACAGCAGCATATTTTGTATTTGTAGGTTCAACATAACGGAATGGTTGTCGATCTCGGCTCCTGCAAAGTTGTTGGACCCGCAGTGACGTTCACTGACAGTGCAAATTTCCCCAGAACAGCCCCACCTGCACTTGGCCAGCATACAAAGCAAATTCTCCGTGATATACTTCACTATTCGGAAGATCACATTGGCACTCTTGTGGACCAGAAAATTGTTGAATAGAATTTAAATGGAAATAAAAAAAACAACTTATGAATCAATATATATGTTATGTGTCAAACGACGACGGGGTGATTTATGCGGTCAGTTGTCGTTGTCACCCTATATGATAAATGTGAGAATACTTATCAAAGAGTGATAAAGGAGATACAAGCATATGAGTTGGTTTTAGTTAGAGCTATAACATTGTACAGATTTAAAGTGGATAGGTAGGTTGTATGTATTTTTGTATCATACAATGCTCACTTCACAACTCAGCAAGCATTAAATCATCGTAACATTCATAACGAAAATGTGAAATCACACAATGTAACCTTGAATCATGTCACAGCCAAGCGTTTAACATTTCGTATCAAAATATCTGAAGAATAGCATGTTATACACGTTGTGGTTGTGGAGAAAAGGGTATTTATCCGAGTGCATATACTTCAATCCAATTCTCAAGCATAATAATATTCTATTCACAATCAGACCGAGTCACGACGAGAGAGAGAGAGAGAGATTTCTCGAGTAAAACTGTGATTCTGGTGGTGCATCAAAAACAGAACAGTTTCAGTTTTGACGGATTGATATGTATTTTTACTGTGAGTTGACTGCTGCTGATCCGTGAGCTTTGAAAATGGATAAATTAGTGTTTTTTGTGAACGAGAAAAAGGTAATGATATGTATTTTTGCTGTGAGTTGACTGCTGCTGATCCGTGAGCTTTGAAAATGGATAAATTAGTGTTTTTTGTGAACGAGAAAAAGGTAAGATAATTCGGTAGCAAGCTGAAAACTTTACAGGGTTTTATATAACACGTTACTGCTCACTACTCAGGTGACAACTGAAACATTGGAAGTTTCCATTGATTTGAATTTGGCCACTTTCCTGCGAAATGACTGTCTGTTGTCCGGGACCAAGGTTGCATGCGGGGTGGGTGGATGTGGATCATGCACTGTGCTAATTAGCAGATTCTGCCCTGAAGAGAAGCGCATAAAGTTTGCCATATTTTAGATTTACATACCTTTGTATAGAAAAAGGAATAATTAAGTATTTCGCCCTGTTTTATTCGGAATGTCAATTTAATTTAATGTTTAGGCACACTGCCGTGAATGCATGCATCACACCCTTGTACTCCCTCCATGGCGCACACATTCTCACGGTGGAAGGGTTATCAGACTCAAATTGTTATCATGAAATTCAGGTTATTTACTCGTTTGCCATGAATTCATAGCATGGTGAATTTGAGTGCAAATTAATGTAATTTACTATTATTCTATGCCCAGGAAGCAATTGCATTTGGCAATGGATCCCAATGTGGATTCTGCTCGCCAGGATTTGTGATGTGCATGTTTGGCTTGAAAGCAGAGGATCCCAGACTCGGCACAAAACAATGCGTGTCAAAGCTAAAGACAGCGTTGCAAGGTTATTTAAATATATAAATAATTAAACCTTGATAACCTTGGTGTAGAGCATTTATTAGAATTCATTTGGTGGGCATTATATTACATGACTTGGCATACCGATTTCAGGCAATTTGTGCAGGTGCACGGGATACAGACCCATTCTCGAAGCTTTCTACAAACAAGCGAGCAAGTGCAATTCCAGCTGTCAAAAGGCGAAAGACGGATGCTGTGACGGAGGAGGAGATATTGAGGATGCTGGAAAGCTTCAAGGAAAAACAATGACAACGGCAAAACCTGTGTGTTCGATTGAAAGCCCAAGGATAAAAACTGGCAGTGGGAATGAGGATAAGATTATAAAGCGAATTGAGGCTATTCTTGTAATTTAAAAAAAAAATTTGAAAATATACGTGCTACGCAAGGTTCAAACTCAAACATATTCTAAAATACTTTGGACTGAAACTTATAAAATAGACACAAGAAAGCACCCAAAATGAGAACTTGAGGCAATTCGTAACCGCCACGAGGTCCTCCTGGATAGTTCCAACTTCGAATGAGGAACTCCTTAATGTTGTAGGGAATTGCAAAACCGATTTTAAAATCGTTTCTGGAGGCACTTCCGACGAGTTCTGGAAGACCATTCAAACTGATGAGGCGCAGGTGGTGATTGACGTTTCGAAAGTGAGTGAAATGCGATGCGTTCAGCTAACAGGGAGCCGTCTCCGGCTGGGCGCTTCAGTAACTATAGATGAGATGCAAAAGGAGCTCACTTCCGCAATTAAAACGCTCCCAGGCAAGCACAAGTTACCCAAGTTTTGAAAATAAAGTGTGATATAGATGCTGATGTAGACTCTTTTTTTATTTCCAGATTCTAAAACGACCTTGTTGAAGGGACTTTTGAAAATGACTGAGGTGTATGCTTCCGGTCAAGTGCGCAGATCCGCGGTATGCCAAACATTAGCTATTTTGTAAATGATGAGAGCTCAGTATTTTCCAGAAATCATTAGTATAACCTTAATGGAATTGAACCCTAATTGCTTGCAGACAATAGGAGGCAGCTTAATGGTATCTTCAACTGCATCGGATTTACAAACCGCATTTCACGGGTTTGGTCTCTCGAGTAATTTCTTAAACTCTGGTGGAGCATCCGATGGGAAAATCTTGGAATCTGTGGATATACCGCTAACGGATAAAGTTCGTTGACCCTAATATCGTTTGTAATAGTTAACGTTTGGAACCATGCCTTAATGTGGTGATGTGTATGTGCACTTTCTCCTCCTTTAGATTAAACACGCTTGGTATGAGAAAGTGCGTCGCAGAAAGGATTTCGACCTTGCACTCATCAATGTGGCAATTATGAGCTTGGAAAATGAGGATAAAAGGATCCAAACGTCGATCAGTTTTGGGGGCACACTCCTCCGTCGGTTTACTGTCAAAGAGGATTCTGACACATTGTTAGTTTCAAGTTCCATAATTTATATCAAGGCTTCGTTCTCAAACTATGAAAAAGTGACATGGTTGTTATAAACATGTCCGTTGCGTTGTAGAAATGAAGTTTGGAAGGACAAATCTCCGGATTTTATGCGACGAATTACCCAACAAGCTGCTAATCATATTTGTCCAGAACAATTGAAATTAAGCCCTTCCGCAGCCTCTTTTGTTGAAACTACGACTGCAAAGTATGCATAACACGATTGTACTCGTATTTACCCATGATCATTTTTCTTTTATTAAAAACACATAACTGTACAATGAGATGAAGGAGTTATCTGTTATCTATCACTACTATTTTGTGATAATGTAGCCTCTTACAAAAGTTTTCGACGTCAATACTTGCCGAAAATGAATCACCACGGAACACAAATCGAAAGACATCCGTTGACATTTTCAGAGCGACCAGACTCTTCACCAAGGTACACAAGGTTAACTAAAAAGTTATGATTTTCTAAACATTCCATTACAAAATTGCTCAAACTTTTTTTTTACCTAGCCTGACCCGAACCAATCAGAAGCGGATTTGATTCATCGGGAAGTACCGCACGCGTCCGCAATAAAACATGTTACAGGAGAAGCTAAGTGGGTTCACAATTTTTATTCTTTAAAACCGTAATTAAACCGAATGTAGATCTGAATTTTAAGTAAGAGTGTTCAAATCTGTAGGTATTGCGATGACACTCCAAAATTTAAAAACGAGCTAGAATTAGCCTTTGTCCTGAGCACCAAGCCACACGCAAAAATATTAAACGTAGACTTCTCCGAAGCTCTAAAGTTACCCGGCGTCGTGGGCCGAGTTACCCATGAGGACATTCTTCCTGGAAAGAATAAATTCGGGTTGGTGGAGAAGGACGAGGAAATTTTTGCCTCATCGATGGTATCAACATAAAATTATTTGGAATTTGTAGTAAAATGACTTGCGCGTGCGAACGTTATTATTTTACTCAGGGATTTTCTGCTTTAGGTTACCTGTTACGGTCAGATAATTGCAGGTGTTATAGCCACCGACAGGGAAATTGCAAGGAAGGCAGCGCTACTCGTAAAAGTTGACTATGAGGATATGGTGCCGGTAATCTTCACAAACGAGGTATCTTCACCAAACTCCGAGTGACCGCCACAAATGTCCGAATATAATAGTGGCTTTAATCGTAACAATATTTTCGGTTGTCTCAGGATGCCCTCCAACACAACTCCTTCTACAACGCTTACGACATCAAACTATCCAAAGGAAATTGCGTTGCGGTATTCGACGAAGGGCATCATGTTCTCTCGGGCGAAGTGAAAGTCGGTGGTCAAGAACATTTTTATATGGAGCCTCAAAGTTGCATTGTGGTTCCCAAAGGAGAAGACGGAGAAATGGAAATTATTTCGTCAACTCAGAATCCAACAGGAGTTCAGGTTTGTTAATAACCAATCCAACCATTCCAAGAAATGCTCCAGGAAAATATGACTCCTAATGTATGAATTAATTATCCGTTTCTAGATGGAAGTTGCAAATGTCCTTGAAATTCCAGCTCATTGTATAGTGGTCAAAGTGAAGAGGGTTGGAGGAGGTTTCGGAGGGAAGGAAGCTAGATGCATGATGATTGCTCTACCGACCGCGATTGCTGCAGTGAAGTACCCCAAGGACCTAACTAATATGCAAAGTAATTTGACAACACAACCTCCGTATATTGATCAATGATTGAATCCTACTTTCTGTAGATTTGGCAGACCGGTTAGATGCATTTTGTCCCGAGAAACAGACATGCTAATTACAGGAAAGAGACCTCTATATTTGTCCCAGCACAAGGCAGCCTTTGATACGGACGGGAGACTGTTGGCTCTTCAAATGTCGGTCTACATAACGGCCGGAAACTCAATAGATGTTTCAATGGCTGTAAGTAATAACAAAACTTTCAAAACTTTTTGTGACCTTCACTTGCTGACTTTCACCTGCCATGCGCTGACTTTTTATAAACTGATTTGCTAACCACACCTCTAGGAAATAGAGAGAGTGATTGTAAATTTGGACAACGCATATAACATACCTAATCTAGATTTAAAGGGATATATCAGCAAGACGAATGTAGCCTCGAATACTGTGTTTCGAGGGACGGGTGCACCGCAGGCCGCTTTCTTGATTGAAAATATTGTCGACACGATTGCAACGTATTTGAGGAAAGAGCCGAGCCAAGTAATTATTTAAAAAATGGATTACATCATGTTTCAAGTGTTGACAAACTGGAAATTACTACTAATTCCCAATTCCATTTAAAATGACATAGGTTCGTTCCCTGCAAATCTACACAGACGGTGATTTCACCCCATACGGGCAATCTCTGAAGGATTCTAACGTGCTAAAATGTTGGAACGAATGTCTAGCCAGTTCTAAATATGAACAAAAGCTACGAGAAGTTTTGGAATTTAATAAGTAATCAATGTTTGAATATATACCTATATGCCAGTGCCAGATACTTTATTTCTGCTCATTCACACCTGCGTAATAATAATTATACACAGGCAGAACTCATACATCAAGCGAGGGATTTCCATCAACCCTATAAACTACGGAGTAGGTTACACAGCAGTCCACCTAAATCAGGGAGCTGCCCTTGTTCACATTTATACCGATGGCACTGTGCTCATTTCCCATTCCGGGGTGGAGCTGGGCCAAGGAGTCCACACAAAAATGATTCAGGTTGCGACTCGCGAGCTAGGAATTCCAGGAAACAAAATCAGGATTATGGAAACGGCAACAGATAAAGTACCAAATACAACGCCGTCCTCGGCTAGTATGACGTCTGATCTTAACGGTGGCGCAGTTATGGTAAACATAAAAAAAAACTTTCCCTGAATTCTTAATCTTAATATTAAAAATTCATAAAAAAAGTATTAATTTTTTAATTAGTTTTAATTTAATAGTTTTAATTTCCCACTAATTGTCTGTGTGACATAGAACGCATGCAAAGAACTGACATCCAGGTTGCAACCTTACAAACTGAAAAATCCTGACGCGTCTTGGGAAGAGGTGGTTAGCCAAGCATACATGGATCGCGTAAGTCTGTCTGCCACCGGTTTTTATAAAGTTCCTGACATGGAGTGGAATCCAAAAGCGGTGGCTGGAAATCCATGGACTTACTTTTCCTCTGGAGCTGCCTGCTCAGTTGTTGAGCTGGATTGTTTAACCGGACAATTTCAGGTATTTTGTTTGTGTAGTTTTAAAACGAGAGAAAGGAGGTTATCGTATTCAGCTGATTTAGGATTATTTTTGCTTTGTTATTTAGATCCTAAGTACCGATATCGTTATGGATGTTGGACGGAGTTTGAATCCTAGTATTGACGTGGGACAAATCGAAGGAGCATTCATGCAAGGCGTAGGTCTGTTCCTCTTGGAAGACCTGGTTTACGACGAAACTGGTCGACTATGTACTTCCGGTCCGGTGACGTATAAAATCCCAGCTGTGAGTGACACGCCATTGGAGTTCAATGTGTCTTTTCTTATGGGCTCGGGAAAGCCCAAAGCAATTTACTCGTCAAAGGTAAATATCTTTGTTTTTTTCATTGACTAATTAAGCATTACGTTCATAAAACATAGCCTACCTATATTAAATAAATAATGCGCATTGTGTTGACAGACTGTTGGAGAACCACCACTTTTACTGGCAACGTCAACCTTTTTCGCTGTTAAAGACGCGATCCGGGCATACCGGCAAAGTAACAAGAAAGATGTTAACTTTAGGCTTGATTCTCCAGCAACAGTTGAAAAGATTTTATTGGCGTGTCACCCAATTTTGGACGAGGAGTGCAGCGTTAACAATTAACATTAATTTACAATTCACTATTTTTACATTTTAAATTATCCTGTGATATAATGATAGCAAATATTATGTAACATGTAGTAATAAAAAGGAGTTTAAGTTTAATTAAAACGGTTTTCCCCAAATTATCCTCCCAAAGTCACAGAAATACTTTTCGTAGGACTAGAACCCTTAAATTTTGAAATGACCACAAGAGCCCCTTTAACTCCGTGGAAAACGGGATTATCGGAAGTCAAACTGGAAGCCAATGCCACTCCGACTCGACCAAGTGGGCAGAGTTGCTCGTTTGGATATTGCTGCAGCATTTCATAAGTGGTTACCGCTGCTGGAATATGATACAGCGCAAGGGACTCTTGACCACACTCCCGCGTGTTCAATTCATCCATTTTGATGGAAACTTTGGTGCTATTTGCAACTTCGCCATCGTCCGGCCGAAGCAGGGAAAATACGTCAATGGTGACCAGCGGCTTTTCTGAGCCTTGAATAAAAATGGGACCAAAGGGTTCCTCCAGCGAAGGAAGTTTTGTGATTGCGACATGCCAATGCTTCAGTGCTACTGGATTCTCCACTTTGTCTCCCTTCGTTTGGAACTCGAGGGTAAATCCTGTGCCTCTCACGGAGTGATCGGAAAAGAACATCACAAGAAGTGCGGAACTGTCAAATGTCTGAAACCTATTTTCACGGCTTCTGTGAATGCCATTAAAACAAAATGGAAACTATAACAGTTTGGCCTAAGAAATATTTGGCACTAGATTGAAACTCATGCAGTGTATGCTGCTTTCCAACTTTGAAATTACATGAGAACTCCACTAGGATCAATGGTTCCTTTGTCCAAATCCAATTTGTTTATGAGAATCCCGTCACAGCAACTTTCAAACCCGTCTGCCATCAACTGAACCGTTATCGTTGACACTGACTTGGCCTGTATCACCCAGGTGCACCGCTCATTTAGATTGTACTCTTTGCCAAGTTTATAGGTTATCCGTCCCGAGTCTCCCAAGATCAGTTGACCACATTCGTCTTCCACTGTGTAATAAAAACAAAAGCAAACCACGCAACACGAATTGAAAAGTGCGAAACAACAAATAACATTTATATGACTAGAGTAATATATTGTAAGCATAATACCTGACTTCACGAACACTGCTCACCCAATCAAAATTGTAACATAACCAAAGACATCCAACCAAAGTTTCAAATCTTTCAAAATATTTTCACATATTTCAAAACTCACGCTAATCATTATAATGTTATTTTACCTGCGGCATCACTATCCCTTTCAGTGGATGGGATATCTAATCGTAAGCAATAAAATTATAGGGAAAAGAAAAATTTATTTATTTATTTTTATTTAGGTTAAACAGTTTGTCTTACTTAGCCCCAAAGCCAACAAACCTTTTCTCCATTTTAGTGCCACACTTTCACCGCTTTCTGAACAGCCACTGCTCACTAAAATCATTGAGCCATCAGGGGATCGATAACTTCCAGAATCAGAACTGCATTATATGAACATCATCGGTAATTAGTTTAAATACGACATACCGAAGAAACACGACCATAATTCATTTATTTGACTACGTACGATTCAATCTTGGAGAAAGTTCCCCGCTCACTTCCAACCACTATTGGGGAACTACCACTGCTGGACCCTCCGTCTATCTCTAAAACTAACGCACTTCCATCCAGGAAGTGGGGATTTATCACCTGGATCATTGGTGAACAAAGCAATTCCTTGGTCCCACTTTCCTCGGAAGTATACTCTATATTATGAGTGTTTGCGGTGCCCAAATTAGTTCTTGTATATTTTATTTCCCACTCTAGCTCAAACCCGATTGTTCTGCCAAAAGTTGCCGAGTCAGTGTAAAACTGGATAAATGCAATTCCAGCAGGAATTAGTATGGGATGTCCACTCTTGTACAGACTTTTTGATGACAAACCAATAAATCTTACTACATGTTCCACATACTTGAATGACAAATGTAAGCGAATTAATTAT
>JAANSN010003811.1:0-17129 GCA_036850665.1 Dicranocentrus wangi | reverse complement strand
ATCGTACGGTCGTTGTTGACCCGAAGGCTGTTGATCGTACGGTCGTTGTTGACCCGAAGGCTGTTGATCGTACGGTCGTTGTTGACCCGAAGGCTGTTGATCGTACGGTCGTTGTTGACCAGAGGATTCTTGTTCGTATGGTCGCTGCTGATTTGCTGGTTGTTGTTCGTATGGTCGCTGTTGATTTTGAGGTTGTTCGTCGTAGGGTCGCCGTTGATTTGGAGGTTGTTGTTCGTATGGTCGCTGTTGATTTTGACGTTGTTGTTCGTAGGGTCGCTGTTCATTTGGATGTTGCTGTTCGTAGGGTCGCTGTCCATTTGGATGTTGCTGTTCGTAGGGTCGCTGTTGATTTCTAGGTTGTTGTTCGTATGGTCGTCCACCTTGATTTTGCCTGTCCTTAGCTGTCATATTGCAGAACTCTGGATCACTATCACACCGACTAGGTCTCCGCCCTTCGGCTCCGCCCACATATGCGGGTTCACCATGTCGATTTTTTTGTCCATAAGGTCGCTGTTGACCTGAGGATTGTTGACCGTTTGGTCGTCTTCGCTGGCCATTATTTGGTCGTTGTCCCGAAGATTGCTGGCCGTAAGGTCGCTGCTGTTGTCCGTTGTTAGTACGTGAAGGTGAGTGATGCTCATTACCCTGAGAGTGATGTCCGTCTTCCCACCCTTCATTTTGCTCATACGAATCTTGACCTTGATGATCCGAGGCTGTCATATTGCAGAACTCTGGATTAGTATCACACCGACTAGGTTTCCGCCTTTTGGATTCACTTTGGCTGTGTTGTCTATAAGGTCCCTCGTCGCCACATTCCCCACCCAGCATTAAGCAAAGACTGATGCTAAGAAAATCCTCAAAATATCGTCCTTGTTTGACTACGGACTTGGGGCGGAGCACTGGCTCCACTATTTCAACTATCCTCTTCCCATCATTCTTGTAAACTAATTGCGGAAACTGGATATCCGCTCCGTGTGACACCTTTTTTTCAAATTTCCACCAATTAAGCCCATTTTTTCTTGTTTTATAACCCCATTAAGTATTTTACCCAATTTATCAAGTAATTCAATAAAGGAAATCCATCAAACCTGTAAAGTGGTTAGAAGGAGTAGCGTCGTCGTCCCTCCAATCGCAATTGCACTACGAATAATAATAATATTTCCCTCCATTCCCGACCTTAATTTTCACTCCATTTCCCACTAAAATCCTTGAAAAAACGGTTTATTCTCCCGAACACAATTATCAAAATAAGCACCTATTCGACTCGACATTGTTTCCTTTCCTCCACATTTCATTCACCTGGTCTGGTTTATACCCCAATTCCAACACAATTAGCAATGACTCTTTAATTGCTCTCTTACCATTGTAAATCCCACACACGAGAATTCCGACACCAATCAGCAAACAATCAACATGTAGTAGTATTCGCCATCAAAGAATGGACTATAACTGTCATCTCGTAAAACGTCTCACATCCTCACCAATTTATTACATCATGATGTGCCAGAAAAAAAGGCAATACTGTAATACATGAGTTCCACTTTCCCCCACATATATCATTTATATGTATAACATATATAACTCTTCTACCACTCTGTATTCGTGCAATTTTTTTTTCTCTCTTTCTCTCTGCCATCCGGATTATTTGTAAAAAAAACTAATACACTGCTATTCACAAAAATAACAGCAGCGTGTAGCCCGGAATACACCGTTCTACATTCAAATCCCCAATATTTATTTTTTTTCCGTGTGCAAACTCAGTCACGTCATGTTCCGGTTTGGGAAAGCGAGCAGGTAATAATTTGCTGAAATCAATAACTCCCCTTTCACAATTTTTTACCTCACTTTTTCTCATGTAATTTTCATTCAATGATGTGTAGTCGAATTAAAGGGAACCTCCAAACCGGACCACACAGCAACACGCAAATAATGAATAAACTACAGCCGTGTGACTTATACTACTTTTTATCCAACAAAGGAAGAAGAAAAAAAAATGTCTTAAAGAACAATTTTTTTTCTTCTTCTTCTCTCGACAAAATATTACATAGTACATCAAGATATTTTGTCCCAAAGTTGCACTTTTTCTTTTTCCCTCCTAATAATTTTCAATTGACAGAAAGTATAACCTCCCTTTAAGTACATAGGCACTACTACTACCTCCTCTAAAAAAACTGTTTCCCCTCCAACTCCTTTTTTCCCCTTCTTATTCTTTACTCTCTCCGTTGAAAATGATAATGCTAATGGTGGAACCATTCCTCCAAAAAGTACAAGCATAAAAACTTATATAGGAGGAGGAGGAGGACGAGGACGATGCCGTAAAGAAATGAAAATGAAATTGATGGGATGGAATGAAATAAGCTGAAAAGTCCAGTGAAGAAAGGGGAAATGGATGTGTGTAAAAATGGGAAAGTGCTGTAAAGTAAACGACGGGCGCTGTAAGAAGGAAAAGAAAACGAGACTACTTTTTTTCTGGTCAATCCTCACTCACATCCTCACAGTTTTTACTCATCCCTTCACTCAACTCTGGTTATACATAATCATCCGAAAAGACTATGAATTTTGGGGGCTACTCGCCAAGAGGATGAGTAATACTTGGGATTTAGCTGTTATTACAAGACTGACCCAAGGAAATATCATAAAATGGGAATGAGTCTGGGAGATCCAGAGAGGAGGGAGAATGTAGGGAAATAGCGGATGCATTGGGCTATTATGAATACTGTAAAAGATGTACTTCAGTTCCACTGACTCCCTTTGGATGGCCTGCATTTCTCCGCCTGAATGGGTATATAGGCTGGTTTGCTGTGTGTGTGTTGTCCAAAAGGGAAAATGTATAAAAAGCTTTTTCCCCAGACGGAGACCCATAATCACATGTGACCAGTCTAATATCCTTTTGTACGCATTACCTTCAAGGGAAATAAGTGCTCGTAAAATTTTATTTTTCCATTTTTCCCCGGAAAAATATATAATTCGGGGGAAAAGATGACGCTATATACTTGTGAGTTTTAGAATGTATCTTCCCAGATTGGTCGATAATGTCCCTTGTTACATCAGCCCGGGCTTGATGATAACCTAACTAGTTTAAATTGTTTTCAAGATTGTAATCCAAAGTGGATATATATTTGGATACAGAATAAACTAATGAAATTCCAAAAAAATGCTCATTTTTTCTAGAAAGGTAGTATATACCGTAAAAAACAAAATTAATTTTGGAAAACCACACCACTACCGCCGTCACGCAAGCTAGATGGAATATGGAATCGACCATTTTTGTTCTCTCGAGGTTAAGACGACGGTAGGCATTCTGGATAGGGTTAGATGGAATCTGATTTAAAATTTNTTGGAAAACCACACCACTACCGCCGTCACGCAAGCTAGATGGAATATGGAATCGACCATTTTTGTTCTCTCGAGGTTAAGACGACGGTAGGCATTCTGGATAGGGTTAGATGGAATCTGATTTAAAATTTTGACATGAGATCCAATCTGATAGGCAAACGAAGTTTGTGTAACTATATATATATATGTTTTTTGTTCAGCGTACACCCTTCATTGATTTTTGTCAAGAAAAAAAAAGTTGACGAAACATATTATATAACACATATGGCGTAACAAGAGGAACAACTTTTTGAGGAAAACTTTTACTTCCGCCTCATCTCTCCCCGCCGTTGTTGCCTTTTCTGGCTGGCAATGTTGGGGAAAAAGGGTATTATTTGAGAAAATGTTGGGGAAAATGGATGCTCATTATTTTCTCGCGTATCTTCATATCACATCATATCACATCAACTTATTTTTTTCCCCGTTCCATTCCAACTTTTTTTTTCTGTGCTGTTGATCGTATATTGTGGATGCGTTCCTATATATTGTAGGGAAAATCAGGCTCTAAGTGGCACCATAAGGGTACCCCGACTGCCACTTACGCGACTACCTGAAATGAGCAAAACGAGAGGGAAAAATGGAGTCAATTTAATCAGCATAAATTTCTCACCAGGGACACTTTATTTATGACAGAAACGGACAGTTTGAGACTACTACTGGCAATAATCATCATGAAAAGGGAGTATTCCCGAGAAAAAAAAGAATAGACAGGGAAGTACCCTGAAAAAAAAAAGTTTTTTTCTCGCTCACACTTCTTTCTTCTTCCCAGTTGAAATTATTGCTTTTGTTGAAGTCAAAGTCAAAGCTCTCATATCCCAGCAGCGCGCGTACGACCGTACTCTATCTGGGAGTCCATCCCGAGCTTCTGTATTTGTACTGCAGGCTTTTTTGTCCAGAAAACTTGGATTTTTTAGTGCGACCATATGTGTAACTGTTAAAGCTGCTGTCATTACACTTACTACTACTACTATACTACCACCACTACCACCACCACCACCACTGTTGTTATCATTATGCATTTTCACTTTTCATCGTGTCCCGTAACTACTCCTGTCACTGCCGTCATCGCAGCATGATACCTGACCTACTACCATCAAATGTGATGCCCGTGCCGTACAACAGACCCAAGTCCGCTATCCCTTTTATGTATATTTTTTGCCGTGGAAGCTTTCCTGGTCACAAAACTTTGCTCGTTATCATGAATGGCCATGAAATATTAGAGTATTATGCACATTTATTCCGTATTCATAGTCATTATTGTAAATGCACGGATTTCAGACTCACATTTTCATGCACAACTACTAAAACCAACCACACAAGTCCGCAATGTGGAAGCTCCGCGTGTGTGTGTGTGTGTGAGGAAGGAGCCCGAGTCTTGACTCATTTTCGGGTTGGAGTGGTTCACATACTGTGACGATTACTGTTGTCATTACGCAACTCATATCATAGTGTATACACGGCGTTGCTTGTAGGTTTTGCTTTGCTACATAGAAAAGTCATTTTTGAGTGCGGCACACACACACACGAACAACAATGGGAAGAGTCTGGGACTCTGGGTTGTGAATAAGGTCATTGCATTTGCTACTCTGTAGAATGATATTACGGAGAAACCGCATTCACACATGCTACATAGGTGGTAGTACATTTCTTGAAAATTCATATGGTTTACAAAAGTCAGCCCGAAAAATTTGTGTGGACAGAGAGGAGGAGGAGGAGGAAGAGGAGGCTTGTTGTGCAGATGGGGAATATATGGACCAGGAATGGGAGATGACGCAATTTTTCCGGAAAAAGAATGACTGTCCAAGTTTCGCTACAAGTTTTCTCCCAAACCCGAGAACCACTGTCACATTATTTATGAGGGAGATTTTAGGTGGTGCTCGAAGAGCTGGTGGTGGAGTGTGAAAAATGAGTAAATGAATTAGCATAAAGGGCCCACATTTTGGATGGTACAGCTGCTCTACTAAAATGGGATGTACAACTTCATAAATAAATTCTATGCAGATGTTGCGTAATGACCGCAACTACATTCCAGCTCCTCAGCCTTTTCTAGATTATCAAGTGATCATCATCTTTTTTGTTGTTGTTGTACAGCACAAAGCCCAGGTCTGCTGGCTGTTTTTCACATTAACTTTAGAAAATAAAAGTAAATATTAATTATCCTCGTTGAATTAAATTATCAGAGTGCAACTTGGTTCAGGAGGAAGAGAGGCAGGCAGGAAGGATCATTAAAAATTACTGCATGTGTGCACATCCCCACATGTGCGGACCGCTTTTTTTAAAGCGCTATTGTCATGATCATAAGTACTGTATTCCTCATCCTCATTTCTAAACTCTGAACACGCTCTTTGTGTGACAACCAACACAAAAGCCCAACTTGATTTATTAACCATGACTATCATCACAGCCCAATTGAAAATATTGATTGTGATCATTCCATAAAAATATCCCGTGAGCCACACAAAGAATGTCAAGAGCTCTTGGGCAGATTCTCCTTTTAATGAAGATATATCCAGGGAGCATGACAAATCCACTAATTTTCATTGAGACCAATGGAGAACAGAGAGAGAGAGAGAGAGAGAAAGAAAAAAAGAAGAGATTCTTTTGATTTCTACTTTGAGAGAGAGAGAGGGGACAACCCTAGGACAAAATGTCGAGAGTCGAGGGGACCGTATCCATTTCAATCTTTGTCATTATCACCCAGATGAACGTAATGTAAACCAAACATGCAAAACATAATAATATTCATTTATAGCTCCCTGCACCGCTGGAAAACGTATATTTTCAGATTGATTGCATTTGATAAGAAAAAATATCATTCACTTTTTATTTGACTTTCCTCCCATTTACACAAGAAATATGGGGGCACTTAATGCACCAATCCGTATTCCACTCTGCAGTCAACCCAATCTGTAACCGATTAGTAGTTTCTGGGCAAGAAGAAACGATTCGACGTGGGAAACCGATCGAGGAAACGGTGTATTACGGGGAAAAATCAATTTTTTCTCTCCACATTTCACTTTTATATGTACACAAGGATATATTTCCCAAGAGGATAATGTGTCCCATTGTGTAATGTTTGCACTTTGAGCGCACTACGTACCGCACCCGAAACCCCGAAACGGAAAAGCATTCTTTAAATAAGATTTTTTCTCAAAAAAATTATGACTCGCCTCTTGTGATGAGTTTATCAGACAGAACACCATTTGCTTGAACAAGAAGCTTGAAGCTTCACTTTGGTTGCAGGAGCTCCTCGACGAGTAGTGAGTAGTCATCTCGAAAATCAATGTTGAAAAGTCTGAGACCACGCGAGCGGCATGCACGTGTGTTTCAAAGTATCTTTCAGTCAGCTTTTCCTCCTTTTCTTTTTTTTTGCTTTTGTTAAAGTCAGTGCGTGCAATATCCGCCTTTGGTGTATATCCGGTGTAGCTAATAAAATGACAAAAAAACTAGTCATCATCCCGCACACAGAGGGAATGCTAATGTAATATTGAATCGGATTCTCTCCCCAAAAAGTTTTTCGCCACACGCACATTTCCGATATCATGATCCCATCGTTCCCTCTTCTTCCCTCTCATGCGAAATACAAAATGATGACTTGATGAAAAGTTAGTCTTTTCTTCCGACATGGGATGCGGAGTGAATCATTTCCTATTTCGGGTGCAGTTGGATGGAGCCCCAAAGAGTTGAAGATAATGCTATTAATACATGTAATGAACGTGTAACATGTGCTCGTCCAATCACTCTGACTGTGCCTCAATTTTCCCTTGAAAAAAATTTTTAGATATGAAAACTTAGAATTCCTGACATGTTCTCCAATTTCTATCCTCTCTCGCTGGCGGAATGCAGTGGCACGGGTGGTACGTCATTATCAGAGGTTTTCCAGCCGCGTAATCAAACTGTTGGGATGCTCCTGCACCCAGGGATCCATCCATATATGTACTCGGTGTTTACAAAACGTGATATTACACATCACCCTTGAATCGCTATTATTTTCGCAAGAAAATTCAATAAAGTTGGTTGTTCATCGGAGAGCTGCGCTGCGGATTTTTGTGAGATAAACTCTGCGAGAGTGACGAGGTTCTTCTGCTGGAGTGAAAACTTGGGGCTTCCATTTGAAAGGCAAGCAAAAGCCTCATCCCGAAAATGGAGATAAGCAGCAGGCAGAGCCGAGTTATTAGATATGAGGGTGCTACTCCTTTGTTTTTCGGGGATGTGTGTAAACTATGCATAGTCTCAGGACAAATTGGGATTTTTAATAAGATCCCGGCTAAAATCCGCCGAGACAACAACCGTGTTTTTCTATCATTCCGCTAAAGCAGCAGCGAGCATGATGGTGGCGGCGGGCGACGGACCAACCACCTTCATATTTCCCGAGCAGTGTCTTGACCTACATGTCGTTGTGGAAGTAGAGCTTTTCATCAAATAACCACACATTCTCGGGAAGGGAAGGCCACCTGCTTCCTTATATCCCCGAGTCGGGGATACCTTCCAACGCCAAGGGTCCCATAAATATGCACACGCTATTATTTTCTGTTTACAAAATTAAACATTTTCATGAGGCAGAGGGAAATGGGCACATGTGTTACTCAAGGTTTTTGTCTTGAAGATTTTCTTTGGCACTCCAATTTCGTCACTGCCATCCCCTCCATTTGCATTTTCCATTGGAAATTATAGCATGTATATATATCCATGCAGGCCTGGCTCAGTGGTGGCCTTTTTTTATAACGACTCTTGGCATAGGGGTTTCAAGGCGTTCTCGCCTTTTTCCGAGAAAAGTCTTGGTAAGACAGTGGTAATCGAGTGGAAATGAAAGTAACCTGGAGTTTCCCCGCAAATTGACTTACTTTCAGTTAACAACCTTTCCCGTCCACTTTTTCCCACACACTTTCTGCTACTCCTCCTCTGGCTAATTGAAGCTTCTCGAGGGCATGGGGATACTTCCAAAAAAAGTTGGGTCTGTGAGTGTAACTCGTTCAATTCATTGAACTTCTTGGGGCCCTGCTCGTTTTTACCTTGGTTGTTCTCAAGAGGGAAGTGTTATTACTGGTGATCCTCTCCATAAATAGCAATTTACGTCAAGCAACCCAATAAAGTTGGTTAGCTGGGAGGAAGTCAGGAAAAAGTAAAAGGATTTCCAAGTTATTCTTCTTTCTCTCCCGATAATTTCTTTAAATTCCCCAAAGGAAACGTCAAATATCCGTAAATTCCGCCTTTCTTTATTCTTACGACTTACCACTAAGCTTCTTTAATTGACTCTCGCCTTTTGAATGAAGAGGTTCCCACCACCACCACCGACCAACTTCCCAGCAACAACTTGAGAAGGGTTTCACAAAATATATAATATATATACTTTCTTACTTCTTCTTCTCATTTTGCAATTCCGGGAAAAAGACATTTTGGCTGATACGCAGTGAGAAAGAGAGAGAGAGAGTGAGAGTGAGAGAGAGTGCAGTGCACCAGCTCTAGTAACCTTTGTGAATGCTATATAGCTAGCATGACAAATGTACTTGTTCCACTGCGCAATTGAGATGTACCTCCAGACATTGAGCTCCAAACCAACAACTTCAGCAATCAGAGCCAAAGCCACTTTGTACATTTTTCCTCAAGTGTCAACCCGAATGCGGAGTGGTGACAGCGAAACAAGACAACATGAAAGAGCCACTAAGAAGAATATGCAGAGACACCACTTATTTCGACTTTCATGTCAACAAAAAAATGTACCTTTCCTTTTTCCGGGAGGAAAGCAACGAGTATTCTCCCGGATTGGATTTTTTTTCTGCAAAAGCAACATTTGCATTGCATTAGCCCTTTGTCGACATATCCACCCTGATTTCGGAGGTACGTACAACTCCAGATTTTGAATGGGAATGCTGATTGTAAAAATGCACTCTCCACTTACAAAAACCTTGGAGGGCTCAATAAAAAGGGCTTTAGGCTTTTCCTTTTCAATTGAAGAAATCCTCGGAGTCTGGATCCCTAATCCGAGCGGGAGAGCGGCTATATAGTAAACCCAGGAAATTTATTTCCCAAAACATCCAACTGCAGTTTTCTTCGACCCTTCCTTCCAGGTTAATAAAGAATTCGCGTACATTAGCTCCGTCTGCTGGTGTTCCCACATTAGGAGTAGTAATACGATAACAGTCCTTTTAGGCGATACAGGAAAAGGGGGTTCGGTTCCTTCAAAAAAAATTCTCAAGGCTCATCTCATCCAGCGTTTTCTACACCCACTCCAAAGGTGTGTCTCTGTGTGTGTGTCGCCTTTCCACATTTTCTTCTCCTCCGGTTCCAAGGGAAATCCCAATGTCAATCTTGGTCAGGACTTCATCTTCTGCCACCTCCGTCCTTCACTTTTATCGACCCGGGCACATGAATATTTTACACGGGAAAATGTTCCTTTTGTCTCCCATTCCCACATGCTTATTGTGCGGATAAAGCTCTGTAAAGATGGATGGATTGAAGTGTGATATTCCGCCTGAAAAATATGCTCCGCATAATATTTTCCCTGCATTCCGCCACATTCTTGATTTCTGATATATTCTCCGCAGCTCCCCTGTCATTTCCAAAAAGTTGAAGGGAAGAAGAGTTGTCGACTTTTTTCCTTCCCATTGTTCTCTCCACAATGCATTACTAATGTATACCTACTGGAAAGAGAAGAAGACGAAAAAAAAAGTTTTGAGGTCCTATACACATCTTTCCATTACGTAGTTATTTAGCAACAAGAAAACTTGAGCAAACAAAGGAAGCTCACACATTCAAAACAAAATAAGCTTGATTCCTTTTTCTTCTTACATCTTCATGTTTCCATTTCCACTTGGGAGACTTGCTCTCTTGTTTGCTCTTTGGAATACTGACACTACATCCACACACAGTGGCATACATTCAGAGTCACTATATTGCATTGTCATTTTCCAAGAAAGGGAGAAAAGGGACGCACATTTTGGTGCATATCACACACACACACAAACACACAATATGGATGTAGCCGGCGAAAAAAAAACTTTCTCGGTTTCATTTTCTCCTTTTATTTTCACCAAAATACGAAATGAGTCTCGAAAGTTGTTGTGCACACTGTCAGAACCGAACGAGCGGAGAGCGAACACAGGCGAAAATTGTGTGGATGGAAGTTATACTTTATTTAGAATTGTCGGGCATTGTTCGACAACGAGAAACTTATTGCTTTCAATTATTTCTTTGTCATTTTCACTGACTTGTGGCTGCTGTTGCGGATATCACAGAATTCATGGACACGACATGGGTGACAATCAACTTTGAGTTATATATTATATTATATTCTACCAAAAACATACATACATAATCGGGACAAGAAAACTGCAACAACTTTTTACCTATGTGCATCCAGAATAATAATAAATATATATTAAAAGTAGTTTCCGCAAGTTGAACCCCAGGAAAAGTTGCTTCATCGAATAAAAATGAGCACGGTTGGTTACATATGCATTGGTTTGAGCAGATTTGGGAGTTTGGGGATGCATGTTCTCATTTTTTGAGTTGAAAAAAAAAATCTTTTTGAATCTAGATTTTTTTTGAGCTGCTTGAGCTACATCACTACAACATACTGCAATCCAATTTCGTTTAACTTGGTTCCCCCGCCTCCTCTGGAAAAAAGGAGTCTGGATGTGGTAATACTTGTGTGGATTTATGCATGCATCATCATGTAAATCGTAAAAAAATATTGTGTCCTCCTCCGCCTTCCCGGCTCACTGAATACACGAGAGAGATATATATATATAGAGAGAGGATGAGGATGAGCGATACAGAATATATTACGGGAGCAAATTGAAATGCAAATTGTAATTCTTTTTCCAGATGGAAGGGGAATAGACTGGTTCATAAAATGCATTATTGCCCACCACGAAAAACAGGATGAGGATAGAGGAGGATACCTTTGAAATTTTAGAATGGGGCTAAAAAATCGGGTTGAGTTGAGAGATTTATTTATTAGGTAGCATTTACATCATGAGTTCTCCTCCTTTCCACTTGAGCTGCTCTGAAAAATTCATTTTTTGGGGGTTGTCACTAGGGGCGGGATGTGTTGTAATTAATATAAGACTAGTGCAGAGAAAAAATATGACAGAGTGACATGACAGCGAGTATATCCAGCTTATGGAGTGAGATTCTGTTTTTTGAAGATTTTTCTCTTTCTCTCCAAGTTCAAAAGGAATAAGCCAATTTTCTCACAAACCCTGCTCCAATCCAATAAAAACACAATCATTCTCTGATAATTTCCGTTCCTCGGATTTTGAATTTACACATATATATATACGTTCTCGATGACTCATGTCCTTTGAACTAGTGCAAACACTAGAGAGAAAAAAATTGATTGATTTGTATGAATGAAGTATTATATTATGACTGCTGCAGAGCTGGCGAAACAGAGCAAACAGATATTTTAAAAGTCCGCTGCTGTCTTTGGTAAACATCGCCACACATCTTTTATTTCCACTTCCAGAAGAACAAACAGAAAACCTTTTAATCATCAGTTTTACATTACAAATACAAATACACAGCCAACCAAAAATATTATATGTGTGCTGAGCTAAGCTACATGCAGCTCCGTGTTGACTCTCTGACAAAACGTCAATTATCAATATTGAAATGTCGACAAGGCACAAGTACTCTTGATGGGGATACACACAGAGTCGTCGAGTTATCCGATACTTTAAGTGGGGTCAGTGGTACGGGGTGACACACGCCTTGCACACTCCATCTTGCTGCAGCCTGCACTTCCCTCATCATCATATATCCCGTCAGACTTGGTTGATTGCTGGGAATTGAACAATTGCTTGCTTGATATATGATATGAGTACGAGTAGCCCACTTGAAAAAGGGTCGTGGTGTACATCTCATCTGCATTGTGCACAACAAGGTGACTGCACTTTCGTCCGCCATCCAAAGAGCTACATTGAAATAATTCTCTTGAGTACACACACACACACACACTACTCCTTAAATGCTGAGTTATTGTTTTAAATTGTAAATGCAAATGTGAAGCCGTTATCAAGAGTGGCCATGCATGTAGGTAGTAGCTCCATACATGGAATGATGCGGAAACCTGGAGGAAAAAGAGAATGGGAAATCCCTTGATTAATAGCACAACTGATCTAATTTAGATCAACCGGCTAAGTTTTATGTGCTCAAGCCGAGCACACCTTTTCCTATTCATTGTTGGCAAACATGCCATCAGCAATTCCAGAATCTGCTACTCGCCTTTATACTACTCTCCATATACATTTCCGCTTTTTCTCCTTCATTTGCTTACTCATCGCGTTTTCTTTGCTGACTACAAATAGCAAAGTCGGACTGGAGTGGAAAAAGGATTAATTTTATTATTCATGCTGATTAATGCTCATTCTTGACTTTCTGTGTGGAAACACTGGGACGGAACGAACCTGGATTTAAAAAAAAACTCAGGTTTTTTTGGGCACTATAATATGGCTTATACGACGGGGAGAGAATTGTGTGAAAGAGGGGAGTTCACGGATTTTCAGGGTAGCAAAAAAATACGCCTACATTGTCACCCGTGATTACGGCTCACCCCGTGTTTTATAACACCCGAAAAATACACAAATTTCCAGAGTTGGCTAACCTGGAAAATCTCTGGCGAAAAATCCACTTCGAAATATGTCCCTCATTAATTCCCCCGTTGAAGGAAGTCTCCTTCCTCCAAAAACGTATTTTTTCTTCTCTCTCTCTCTCTCTCTTTCTGTTCCGCCATTTTCCCAGATTACAGATCAAATTAACAAACCGTCAGCTTCTCATTTCCCGGACAAAAAATTATGAACTAAGCTTCTCCAGATAACACTGATAATTAATGAGAAAATGTTGACTGGTTCTCGCCAAAAAGTTGTTTAGAAAAAAGAAACTGTTCCGTCTGCTGCTCACGAGAATATCTTTCTTGACATTTTTTTTTCTTCCTGGACAAGTCCATGATATATTGGGAGCAAGCATGACACATGATTTGTGCACATATTATTTCGTCAAACGAGTCCAGGAGCAGGACAGAAATTGAAAGAGTAATGATAATGGGGGTATCGTGCTGGGAGTTTTATGCGTTTTGCATATGTGATCCGCACTCTCCAAGAGTCCGTCACCCCTCGTAAATCACTACTCCAAGGCTCACTCCCCTTGATTATGATTAGTATACTTTCGTGTTTTGGGAGAACTACTTAAAATAAATATATTTAAAATTCTGCAAGCATTCCACCATTCCCCCAAAAAACACTAAAACAAGCTATATTTCATTTTTGCTAAAAAAATTTTTACAGATACATTACAACATTAATTCCATGTAATGTTAGTCATCATAAATAAGCAAGGAAAATAAAGTATATATTTCGGAAGGGAAAAAATGTGACACTGGCACATAACTATAAATGTTGACCGACCAAGCCAAGTTCAAATTTCGAATCAACATTATTTCTTTAATGATTTTTATCACAAGTTTTTATCATTTCTCATATAACTTCCCCTTAACACCCTCTTAAAAAGATTTACAACTGGGGTTCGCTCGCTACTCCAAAGCTACTCTCGAACCCTCCCCCACGATCCCATCATCACATATACATAAAAACGGAAATGAGTCTAGGAATAATTTTCTTTAAAAAAAATATCTCCCCCCGTTAAACTTCACCTCGCTGGGATAAATCCATGAACACATTCTTTTCCTACATTTCTCATCTTTTCCATCTTTTTTCCAGCAAAAAAATCTTGTCTCTGCCATTACCTACATTATTACTGTGGCAAAGCTCATAATTTTGGGAGAGGGGAGAGTCGTTAAAAAGCTCATAAAAATTACCATATTCCCCCTTCTTCCCCATCTCCTCTCATTATCTTTTTTATGCCGACTGGTTATGTAGCGTACGTGCAACAACATTTTTTTTATATTTTGGCTATGCCGCCGTACTTACCATTCCAAAACAACTTGTACTCTGCATGGTATGACATCTCCGTAAAAAATTATAAAAATATATATATTTTTTTATTTTCTCCCATTTTACACATGATGACACAGCCCATTATGCAATTCATCATAAAAATACTGATAAACGAAACGAAACGAGCTAGCAACCGACCTATTTCTTCCGGGGATTTGGGAACCCCTTCTTTTTTGCAACATATTATTTAGAGCACGACAGGAGCATAGAAGAATCTCTTTAGAGGAATACACAATATATCAGATGAGAATCTTAAGAAATCTTTTGAATAAATAAAACTTTTTCCAGGTAGTCGACCTATTAGAGGAGTTTCACAGGAGTTTTTATTGTTTTCGAACAATTATCCCATTTTAAATTTACATTTTCAGCAGGTTTCCTTGCCAGACACCCACTTTCGTTTTAAACAGGGGAAAAATACGAAAGGAAAACGGAGAGAGAAAACACCCTTTGGATACACAAGTTCTCTCTCTCTCTCTCTCTCTGTCTCTCTCTCCTTTTTGCTCGAACCCTTTTCTCCTCGAATTAGCCTGCCTATGTGCCCTGCCTGCGTCACTCTGGATGCGTCTCACTGCATAAACACAACACAAAGGTTCATCTTGAAAGGAGGCAGCTAGCATAATGAAATGAATGAAGGAGGATACAACCTTTTTCCACTATTCACTCTTTTACAACTTTTTTCAGCACAAAAAAGTCCGTCATTCTCATCACCATCATGAGCATAAAATATAAAACAGTTTTGTGTGTGCACATCTATCACTTTTTTCTTCTTCTTCTTCAACCCATTCACCCAGCAATACACACACGTCTTCATCTTCTATCAAGTTAACACTTGGTTATTTTCTTGAAGAAATTTTTTCCCTTTTTTTTCTCTCTCTCTCTCAGAAAATGCCTCTTTCCCAACTTTTTTTTCAGAATTCTTATATTGAAATAGAGTGCTACGCGTTTCTTCGTCAGCTCAATTTTAACTTGTGTAAACCGTATACAAGGCAAAAAAAGCTGCAGTTTACACTTGCATACAGAATGTTGGGTAATATAAAGCTTTTTTGACTTTTTGATCCTTTTTTTCCTCCTCTCAGCTCACATTACAAAGTCCCATTTTAATTAATTCCAGCATTGAAAAATCGCTACCATTTCATTTTCTCGGGGAAGCTGGATTAGAGGAGAAAAAAAACTCAACTTTTTTACTCAACTTCTCATCACCATCCCCATCATATTCCCTTCATACCTTTGGCAAACAAAGAGAGTGAGAGAAGAAGAAGAAGAAGAGAAAAAAGTGAAAGCTAGAGGTTTTTTTTTATCCAGAGCTTTTTTTACGTGAGCGATGATGGTCGTCATTGCCCCGTGTTGCTTACTAGGTTTAACTACACTTTTGGAGAAAAAAAATGCTCCCAACAGGCTACTTGTTCACTTCCACTCGTGCACACCATCGCGTGCTCAAGATGAAAAGCTGGGTAGTGGAAATCAAGTGGATATTTTTAAATCACAGTGGAGCAACTAACGAAATCGTTGGAGTTTTGTTCAATAAATGAATTTTGAGCAGAAGGAACACAATTAATAGGGAAATCGTGCTTGAAGGTCATGAAATCTCTTCCGCTCCTCTTGCTTCCCTCATTCAATTAAGCGTGTTGGTCCGGGTGAAAGGAATGTCGACTTTCACTTTCCAGACGTCAATACCGGGTTTCCAGTAGTACCGGGTATTTTGTATTTTGCTTTATTAATTTTTTTTTGTTCCTTCCAGCTTGATTTGCATACGAGGGCTGCTGTCTATTATTCACCTGCAGTAAGCGTCGTGTGTGTGTGTGTTTTTTGTTTGCGTTTCGTGCTCCCTGCTCATTTACCACTTTTTTATGAAAACTACTTTTCACTTTGTGCGTAGGGACTCACTCACTCTCGCGCGGCGTGTGTGGAGGTGACGCTGATGGAAGAGGAGTCAGTCAGTCAGTGGACGCATACAAATGGGTCACTTTGTCAGAGCAATATATATCCATTTATCCTCCCGGGATATTACATTTTTTACAATGTGTACAAGCATATAATAATATTTTTTATATGGAGCTAGCGTTATTTTTGGAGGGACTCACGCGAAAATAGATTTAAATGCGTTGCTGCTCGTTTATACCAAGTGGGGAGAAAGGATTGAATTGTAAGTGTGCACACCTTTTTGGCGTCCTCTCCTAATAAGAATATCCTTTGCCCGGACGTTTCCCTTTCTCACCTATTCCCGCTTTTTTTCGGACAGCGGCAACGGGTCCAAAGTGGATTATTTTCTTTCTCTCTCGTTGATAGAAAAAAATATTAATCACATCCGGATTCCCCGATTATTTTTTCGAGGAATTTCCCTTTCTTATTGATGTCTCCACTCGGAGAGCAGGAGTGTTTTTTCCTCTCGCGCTGTTCCTTTTAAAAACCCGGCCTTGTTCTAGGGCTGAATGAGCCCAATGATTGAAATCAGCCGAAAAAGTTGACTATCGACGAGAAAGCACTTATTTACCTGGAAAAAAATACTCATAATAATTCCCAGTCTTTTTTTCCGTCAAGATCTTGTTCATTCGTGACATTTGGCCATTTTCGAAGGGTGTATACCCCAGAAAAAAGTAATAGAAAACACAAGGCATGGGCAGCCATGACTTGCACAATCTATATTATTATTGTTGTTATTATTGGAGCGTAGGTTAATAATATGGATCATTACATTTACGAGAAGCAGACTTTTTTAGAGGGAAAAGGAGAAAAGGAAGGAAAAAGTGGCCCTGCAAAGTGTGGTCCTATTCCTCCGAGGATTTTTTTTCTCTCTCTCTC
>JAANSN010003810.1:0-17136 GCA_036850665.1 Dicranocentrus wangi | reverse complement strand
AGGAACGATATATTTACAGTATTACAGTAATGGTGCAATGCTGGTCCTGTTTCATATTATCAGACTAGAGAATAGGTACGGATAGAAGAACTGCATAGTTGCTGGTCTTAGTCTTAGTTAGTACTTATGGGCACGGGCATGAACCTTGCAAACTCATGTGTTTCAGTAAAATTCCAGTAAACCATATGTACTGGCAAAGCAAAGTGGTTGTGGTAAAGGAGGTTCATAATTTTCAACAACTGAAATAGGATGATAAAGTGCAATTTATCACTCGATTCGTTCACCCCCTTGGCTAAATGTGCGAAGTCGATCTTCCATGTGAATAATGTATGTGGAAAAGAAAGTAGAAACTAAGGACCCACTACAAGCAAAGTATACTCACCTCAGTTCCGTTCCGTCAGTAAGGGAAATGGTAGTGGTATTTTCTGATTCTCCATTTTGACCAATATTATTATTCATTCATGGAACATTTAGATTGAACGGAAGCGTACGTTTTTGCAACTTTCTACCTTTCTTGCCTCAGTTCACAGATATTTATACTATGAATAAAAAATCCATTACCTACCTACCAGTAAAAAGATGTTCCCATAAGCATAACAGTGAGTGGGTGATGGCTGATGACGAGCGTCATTCTAATATTAATACAAAAGACTAACGTGTAGAATGGGCTGAGGCTGGGGTTGTTACACAAAACATCCTTTGTTCTCGAGCTAGTTCTGAGTGCATTTCATCTTGGGTCTGCTGAAATGCTAAAATTATTACTAGAGTGTGATTCTATAGTTTGTTACGCACCCTGCTAGTCGAAAGGTCAGAGCAGAAGTTTGTCCTGGTTTAAGTAATTTGGAGAGAAATCACCTTATCAAAATGGTAGACTACAAGAATGGCTTTCACGCATCACGTAAAATAGGTTTCACATTTTATTACATGGCCACTAGCACTAGCCGAGTACGAGCTATCGGGAATGAGCTGATTTGAAACTAACGATAATACTCAAGAAATATATATAATTGTAAGAATTGACAAATATCTGTCAATCTGTCTCTATATTTTGTAGCGCCGATGCGGATAATGCTCCGTCTGATGATTGTGAAGTGATGATTAATACTTAGCTCTTATTACATTGATTGAGAATTCAAAAATGAGAATAACAATGAATTTCAAATGAAACTGAAACTACATGTATCAAGTAACTTATCGAACATTTAGTTAAGAAAGAAACTCGAGGTATTGGAGAAGATAAATTCGCTTTTCATTTTACTAGTATCTGCATGTGAATGGCTGTCCCGCTTCTAATACCAGTAGGACAAGTTTATTTTAATCTTTGTCAAAATTTATTTACAAAGTTGTTAATGATTTACAATTTGAAACACTATAGAGCACAGTATACTATGCTTAAACAAATGATCAAAAAGAAGATTGCGTTTCCTAAACTTAACCAGATACACAAATACGATTAATCAGAGAAATTATTATTCCATTTTACCGTATCCAATACGAATTTGAATTTAGGCATTTAATTGCCAATATCTATTCTCCAATTGTTAGTGTTTAAAATGGCCTTTCAATGTCCTTTGATGGTTCAATTTCCACCGTTATTTCGATTCACTTGCATGAGAAGACCAACTTCACAAAAGCTTGCGTTATAAAAAAAAAGTAAACCCCTTGAAACCAAAATGTCATCGAAGTTATAATATCATCGAATAGCTTTGTTTGCGGGGTTTCCCAATTGTAGGATTCACATTAAAGTTTCTAAAAGTTCTATCCACACTAACTTCTTAAAGCGTTAGTCGTAGTCTGAGCAAAATTTCTTATTGGAAACCAAGTAGCGTATTATAATTATACCTTTTCTCCTTGTCAGACCTGGAACTACCTACCATGTATTGTGTACTGGCTGTGTATCATGTGCTTGACGAGAAATAATTTCTTCCTGTTTAGGGTATGAAAGTTAACCCCTATTCCCGTTCCAATCGAGATAAAGTATCCAATTGAAATTCTCCGTGGATTTCAAGGATAGAGTACACGCCAACTTGCCAAGAATATATACTACACCGCGTACATGCGTTAATACATTTAGTAAGGGTATAACGAATAATAGTGTTGTGTAACACAACATACGTAAAAAAAAATTACGTTTATAGGTGATTCACGTAACTACTTAGTTTTTTTTTTATTTAATATTCTTTTCATCACACAGAATAAAGGAAACAAAATGAAGTTTTTTAAGGGAGAGAGTTCTAGACAAAGAAGGGACGGTGCAAGGACGAGTTCTCTGCAACTTTTCTTCTGCAAACTATCTAGGACTCGGCTAGGGCTGGAATCTTTTGAAGGTAAGTTTATCTCATGACTCCCGATCCCGATCCGACGTCCCGGCCGCTCACTCGCTGCTTTCTAATGGCCTTTATTAACATACGCAGAACTAGAACAGTCCGTTACATATTGTTTGAACATATGAACATAATAATATTACAACACAAGATATATAGGTAACCAACCATTCTTTCGCTTTCCTTCACTTACTCGTTTCTTGCTGACAGTCACATCTGATGAATGAAACATTCTACGCAGAAGTGGACCATATTCCACGTCGGTTCCAGCGAGGCACCTTTTTCCAGTCACTAGATTTTTAAAGAAGAAAGTTTTTTTTGTAGGTTTTGAAAAGCTTAATACTCGCAGCTTTTCCCCGAAAAATCCTAACTTGCGAAACTGACAGAATATTTTGTATACCTTCAAAACTCATGTCACTTGCCTTACTGGCTTCACTTCACACATGTTGTGGAGGAGGTAAGATTTATGGCCATACTTTTATTTATTGCAGCAGAGCAGAGTATAGGAAAAAATAAAATCTCGAGCAGAAGAGAGTTTTTACCAGAGGCTGCAGCAGATGCGGATTCCTCGAGTTTTAAATTTTGCAAACCGAATCGAATCACTTTCGTATGCGTATGTACCGAGGATGGCCGAGGTCAGAACTCAATAAAATACAAAAAATGTAAAAGTGTCGATTATGGTGTAAAATACTTTATGTTGACCTTTGACCCACAACCGGTTGCTCGAGTATGCTCATCTTCGTACTCGTCTGAGGTATTGAGGTAGAGAGAGGTTTGAGTCACATATTGGTTTACGAAGAGATGGACGGAGATCAAGCAAATATATAATTCCAACTTGGATGCAAAACCTATAGTGAAATAGGTTATCATGTTAATCTAAACGGTCGTCTGTTCTCCAATTCATTCAAAAACGACCACACAATGCTCGTGTAGTGTTCCACTATATTTTCTTATAGAAAATTTGATGTGTTAACATTTCGCCGTGTTCATAACGAACTAGGATTTTGTTAGCTACTATATGCTTTCACCACTTTCTCCGATATTGGCAGTCACAGCCGAAAATGCACCGCATCTCCCCCATTTACTAATTTCAAAACAACTTCGATTTTGTGTTTGAAAGTAATGCTATAAAAGGCCTGATGCCTTATCATAACGTATTTTACAAGGTTCTTTTTCCTTCCGATAGAAACCCGACGAACCCCACTTTCCCCGGGACTAATTATTTCATTCATTTTCGTTGCATCTATTTTGTATGCATCACTGATTTTTACACACGCTCAGAGTTGAAGAAAGATTACTAAATATGTACTTATGTAAATTAAGGATTTTCGGAATTTCCCTTATGGCATTTCCTATTTCGACTTCAAAGGAGTTGTGGTATAAAGTTTGACAAAAACGGGATTTAATAAGATTTTAATGTAAGCGAAGCGAAGGTTATTACACGACGAAGCTCACTGCAAAAAAAAAAACCGGCTGCCACTGCAAGTGTGGAGCGTGAGGTATTCCCCTTTTCAATAACCCAGCCCTCACATTCATGACATTTCCATCTTTTTAAGCAACAATGAAAGTGGTAGGCATATGTAATTACGGTGTATATGTTAAGCTAGGTGCTTGTGTTCCCTTCTCACGTCGCCGGCTTCAAGGTGGCAAAGCAAAAGGATGCAAAATGTAACCTGATAATGAGATCACAGGAAAGAATAAAAAGCCGTGTATTTTGTTTGGCTTCCTTTTGCAAGTGCATCTATGCGGAGAAAGTACATTAAGTGTGAAAAGGGGTCTGTTCTGTGAGCTGTGTGAGCTAGCTGGAACGATCCTGGAAATAGAATAGAGACCAAAATAATATATCAAAATATATGCTGAAAATGGAAGCGCAAACTTCCATATAATGTGTAATATTATGCTGTGCACGCTCTTGGAGAACTTACCCGCGCCCTAATTCTTCCTTGATGTATCTAATTAATTAATTACGACGCACTGGGGGTGGCAATGATGAAAAATGTAATTTGCCACTACGCTTTGTGCTGTGCGGGTTATGTTATAACTTTCTTCTTGCATTTTTAGCGATATACATAGGTAAGTAATATACATGCAATATGCAATCATATAATCAGAATCAATGGAATTAACGTTTCCTGTTGACTATGCATGCATTGTCCCACTCAACTCAAAACCCAACACAAGCCAAACGCGAGTGATTCACTACTAACAGGTTTTTATATTCATGCACACATTTTTGACTTTATCAATCCGTTTTGGCATAGCATTTTTACAGCAAAATAGTAGTTTAATTTCCGTTACTTTCAGCTAATAATCACCAAAATCACACTCAACCACTTATCTCTCATCCTCTCATCATCACTTCCCCGTCGTGCTCGTTCGTCGAGATGATGAGCCCACAGCCACACCTCCACATCCCTTTTTTCGCAAATCTGTCTCAAGGGCCTAATTAAAATTCATAATTTCATAATAAATTGGCTGTTGTTGCTAATTCATTGAATCAATCATAATCATAGCCCACTTGATGTCGGTTTATTGTCAATTAAATTAAAGGTGTGGAGGGGAGGCAGTCGCAGTAGTCCCATTCTTTTTAATCATATCAAGTGTATTCCCCGTCGTCATCAATATTATCATCTCTCCAGTATGCATTGGATTTGGCAATTCGGCATTCAATAATTTTTACCTGACGGGGGGGCTCGGCTCGGCTCTCTGAATCTCACCACCCACACCCACTAAATACTATAGTACTGTAACATAAAACATTGTTATTATATGCATACCACGTTTCACAATGCCCCATGCCGCCATACCGAAACGGCTAGTCGGCGGCGGAGTGGAGTCACCACATCGCATCCTCAACCAACCGCACCCCGCATCGCACCGCATCACACTTTTGTTAAGTAATTATTGCAACTCAAAACACGCCCAACGCCGAATTTTAGTTTTACCGTGGAAACGGCGGCGGCGCGGCGCCGACAATTGCAAAACTGTCACTGTTGTCATTGTCCGGCTTCGCCTTATTGTTGCATTGTGTGGATCATTCTGGAAGGGGGAGAGAAAACGGTGGAGAGCGGCGGGAATGAAAATACATGGCCAACAAGCAACGTCGTTTTCTTGTCGTCGTTGACCTTTGAGAAGAAGAGAGAAGAAGAGCAGCAGAGAGTTGACTTGTGTGTGTGGCTGATGATGACTGACTGACTGAATGAATGACGCAGTGCAGCAGAGAGAAAAAGGAGCAGTCGGAAAGGATTAATTGTAAACTAGTAATATATTCTTCTTCTTCTTCGCGTTCGCATTACCTCGATCGTCGCTCCGAGTGTATTGTGACAAACAAGTTGTCTTTCTCTTCTGAGTAGTTTATCAATTGGATAAGATTCTCGATAAGTGTCCCTGACTCCAAGAAAAAGTCATTAAAATAACGTAGTTCGCCGACCATTGAGTGAGGAGTAACCTTCCACCTTTGACCAGCCAGAGAGATCTCTTTGGACAAGTTTCAAGTTGTTTTTTGAGTAGTGATCGTTAAACTCAAGTCAAAATGGTGAGTGGGCATGAAATAATACGTGAATGACGTTTCTGGAGAGTGGAGACTGGCGATATATATAAAATGTTAATGATGATGGGCGGGGTTTGGGATTTGGTTATGTTGGTTATCTTCTAATTGGGAGTTAATGTAATTTTTTTTATATTATTATTACAGCGTGAGTGTATTTCTATCCACGTTGGACAAGCTGGAACCCAGATCGGCAATGCCTGTTGGGAATTGTACTGTTTGGAACATGGAATCCAGCCTGATGGCCAAATGCCTTCGGATAAGACTGTCGGAGGAGGAGATGACTCGTTCAACACCTTTTTCAGCGAGACCGGAGCTGGCAAGCATGTCCCTCGAGCGGTAATGGTGGACTTGGAGCCTACTGTTATTGGTAAGTGCTATGGTGTATGGGTGATGGGGTGGGAATAAATATAATTTGTTGTATGGATGGGGATTAGGTGTTATCAACGTTGGATGTTTCTTTTTTCATAGATGAGGTACGAACTGGAACATACCGTCAACTGTTTCACCCTGAACAACTCATTACAGGGAAGGAAGATGCTGCTAATAATTATGCCAGAGGTTTGTATTTTAAAGTTGGCAAGTTAATTTTTTTAGTATTTTACTGATGATGCAGTAAAAAATGTGTTTGTGGTAATATTCGTTCCAGGTCATTACACCATTGGAAAAGAAATTGTCGATCTTGTGTTGGACAGAATTCGAAAATTGGCCGACCAGTGTACTGGATTACAAGGGTTCTTGATATTCCACTCGTTTGGCGGAGGTACTGGATCTGGGTTTACCTCATTGCTTATGGAACGTTTATCTGTGGATTATGGGAAAAAATCTAAGCTCGAGTTTGCCATCTATCCGGCTCCACAGGTTTGTAGCTTTACTTAATAGGTACGTACATACGTAATAAGTGTATCGAGTTGCCTCCTCTCATAAGCTTTTTTTTCCTATTTTCAGGTTTCCACAGCTGTAGTTGAGCCATACAATTCCATTTTGACCACGCACACGACCCTGGAACATTCTGATTGTGCTTTCATGGTGGATAATGAAGCTATTTATGACATTTGCAGACGAAATTTGGACATCGAAAGGCCAACCTATACCAACTTGAATAGGCTAATTGGGCAAATTGTATCATCCATTACCGCGTCACTTCGTTTTGACGGTGCTCTGAATGTCGATTTGACTGAATTCCAGACCAACTTGGTACCATATCCCCGTATCCATTTCCCCTTGGCCACATATGCACCCGTAAGTACTAAATCTTTGTGCCTTTAGTCGCTATTTGGTATTTTTGGTTCGTTTCTTTTACTACTTGTTGTATGACAAATCTTGTAGGTCATCAGTGCTGAGAAGGCGTATCACGAGCAGCTTTCGGTAGCTGAAATCACAAACGCTTGCTTTGAACCTGCCAACCAGATGGTCAAGTGTGATCCAAGACACGGTAAATATATGGCGTGCTGTATGTTGTATCGTGGTGATGTCGTACCCAAGGATGTCAATGCAGCAATTGCTACCATTAAAACAAAAAGGTAAATCAGAAAGTTCTTTAATTACTTTTCGTGTAATTAGTCCCTTTTTAGAAGCCACAAGGGTTATTTACATTTCTCTGAATTTGCATTTCCTAGAACAATTCAGTTTGTCGATTGGTGCCCAACTGGCTTCAAGGTGGGTATTAATTATCAACCTCCAACTGTAGTTCCTGGAGGAGATTTGGCAAAGGTTCAACGTGCTGTTTGCATGTTGTCCAACACTACCGCAATTGCCGAAGCCTGGGCTCGTCTTGATCATAAATTCGACTTGATGTACGCCAAGCGTGCTTTCGTCCATTGGTATGCCATTAAAGAATATCCTGTGATCATTTTATTCGCTGCTTCGAAAGATTGGTTTTTTTACTTTATTGATTTGCTCTTTGCTACATTCTTATTATAGGTATGTCGGTGAGGGTATGGAAGAAGGAGAATTTTCAGAGGCTCGTGAGGATTTGGCAGCTCTTGAGAAAGATTACGAAGAGGTGGGTATGGATTCCATCGAAGGAGAAGGGGAAGGTGGCGAAGAATACTAAATTGTATAATTGTACTGTACTTTACAAATTAATTGAATATGTTCAACTACTACTAGTTTCCGTCTCATTTGTATTTGTCACATAATGCATTTTCAAAATTCCAATAAAATCTTCACAAACCCCATGTAAGCGGTATTGTATAAAGTACGAGGTTTTAGACTTTAATTGATATTATTAATTCATGATTAGTTCGTTGGAGCAGTTGGCATAAATCTACTTCTTTATAGCAGTTCAATTTTAGCATTATCTAGTTCATATTAATATCCTATATCGGCAAATCATGTCACTTTAAAATGCTTTGAATTAAGACGAGTTTTTCGATTTCATTTCATCTAAGAAAGTAGTGTCATCGTGTCGGTTTTTTTCTTCATTTAAAGTTTCAAATTACTGTAAAATATTACATGGCCAATACAAAAATGACTTAGTTTACTTGGGGTTACTGCACATGGCAGTAGTAAGTTATGCAGTGAAGTGCATGGTTCATTATTCGTACCGCGGCATCGACATGTAGGCAAAAATGGTATTTTTTTGGGGAAACAATGTTTATGTTAATCTGATGCACGCTGTGGTGAAATGACTGAAGAGAAAGTCACTGAAATACATACAGCACTTTTTGGCATGCGTAAAAATCCACAACATGATGGTAAGGAAGGAGGCATATTATGTAAGTTTGTGTAAGTATGTAAGTAGGTAAGTTTGTGATCTAAATACACACGACGATGCTAATTTACTTGCCATGCATAATCTTCATCTCATTCATCTCTGGTATCGCAAATCCCGCAACCATTCAATGGTTAATCGTAATCGTTTAATCGAAGACTGCAGACTGCAGAGTCGTCGTTTCATATCCCAATTACTTAACTTAAGAATGTGTGTGAGCCAAGCAAGGGAGCAGCAAAGGAGATAAAAATACGAATACCCAACCCTACACACTTAAGCCTTCGAATAATAACCAAGTCATGTCGTTAAGTTTGATTTATTATTCTGTCGGGACTGGCTCAACAACCAAGAAAGAAAGCGAACAACTTTCTCCGTTAAATTCCACCCATCTAATGTAAAAAAAAGTCTACGACTCGCTCACTTGTCTGATCCCTGTCCTGCCTGGTTGGTTGCTACATATTTTGGTTTTGGTATACGTGTATACTGTAATAATAATGTATGCATACTTACACAATGTAGTCGAGTCGAATCGATTTCACCATTGACTAGTCTCCTTTAACTTTAACCAGTATGCGGAAAATTTCCGATTGCTTTTTTTGGGTTTTGTGTAATATTTAGTTTATTACTCCTTTAGTAGCACCGGAAGCAACTAGTCTAATCATGCTATACAGTTACAAACCAAGGAGGTATTAGGTTGGGAGTTGAAGATATTGTCTTCTTGTGGTTGAACCAGTTTAATGTTTCCTGCTGTCACTGATGTGCAATAAATAAAGCACTATAGAGTTTGTAAGATATACGGATCCTATCCTATGCATATAATACATTAGTAGTATTAGTTTTCCTCTTGAAGGCAAATATATCTGTTTAGAGGCTCAAATGATTATTATATTTCCTCCGGATTATGAAACAGGAAGCGAGCACATGGGACCAAAATTGAGAACATGCTGTCACCTTTTATAATCACCTTCGTCTTGCAAACATATTTTCATACATTTAGTTTTTCTAGTTTCCAGACTGTAATTAGTTAGGATAGAATATTATAGTGGTTTTGGATGGGTTAAGAGAAATTGTGATACACATTTTGCTGTAAGAATTAGTAAGAAATGTAAGCGTTATAATAAGTACGACACGATTATATTCTTTAAAAGTCTTCTGTCCACGCGACAACGACAACCTTGCTAGGTTCCATCCCAAAGCCGAGGGGTCAAGGTCAAGGTGTCAGTGTCAAGTAGCGTCTGTGTGTAGTTCCTGGAAAGTTGATGGTAAATCATGGGGAGTTGGGGAGGAAGAAAACAATGCATTTAACCAGCATGCAGCTGCGGTGTTCCACTTCCATCTGTATGTAATTACATGAGAAACCTAAAAACATGCTATTGCCCATAGATTTAAGAAACAGCTATTGCCAAATTGCAAATTGCAATACACAAGAGCATGTATGCAAGGTAAGATGATGTCGAAAAGTCTTGGGGAGTTGGGGAGGAAGAAAACAATGCATAACCAGCATGCAGCTGCGGTATTCCACGTCCATCTGTATGCAATTACATGAGAAACCTAAAAACATGCTATTGCCCATAGATTTAAGAAAGCTATTGCCAAATTGCAAATTGCAATACACAAGAGCATGCATGCAAGGTAAGATGATGTCGAAAAGTCTTGGACTGGACCACGAAAAGTGAGTGCAAATACAAATATCTGGCTGAGACATGGAATATGTTTCATATTGTTATTCATTTCATGATTAAATAAATCATCAACGAAAGTGACGGAAAATAGATTGACTCTTCATACATCATAATATGTCACGTTTTATGTCTCCCGGTGCAATCGATTGAAACATCTGGATAAACTGATGTGAGATTGGCGACGAGTGTGGGTTAGGAGTGGGGGGATGCAGCAGGTTGACATATACATATGTATTACTATTACTACTTTACTACATAACATAACATGCCACTTCCACTTCCGCTTCTATTGTTGGTTGTCTGAAAATTGTCCTGGTTTTCGATCGTATGATCGTTATGATCGCAATCGCAATATTTCCTCGTTCTAAAAAATGGGCTGCGATAGATGATTCGATATTCTGATGGTTACATTATGCAATGCACTCTGTACACTTGTCTGACGTCCTTGCAAGCATTTTGACAGAGATTTACCAATAGTCCAAAATGATAAAGCACTCAATGTACTTCAAGACTTCAAGCTTGTGCTGTTGTGCTATATCTTTATTCGTACTATTTCGTACGTGTGAAAGCATATTACATTAGATCATATGTATATGATACATATTAAAACACATTACTCTCTCTTGCCTTCTTTTCTTAGCCATATAGGCACAGGCTCGCATACTCGCATTCCTCCGCATGCCTTTGCCTTATATTCAAATACCAACTTATACATATAATTCTTAAACCTCTCTTTTATGTTTACTTTTGTTTAAAACAATTTCCTATTCTAAGAAAAAGAACATGCTTCAACTTTTCTTGGTATTTTGTGAAATAGTTTTATGAAACTGGAAATTACCCACGACCCATACCCACATTCTCAATAAATGGGAGTACTGCCAGCACTGGGTGCGTATATTACGCAGGACTGGAGCGGATATTACCAGTCAACCCCATCACCAGATTGAAGATTGAACTCGTGGCTGCATATTTGTGACAACCACCTAACTTTTAGTACTTACGAAATCTAACTTCTAGCTGGAATTGTTAAATATTCATCATATGAAATATGATTCCATCCATGTTTCTCGCCTTTTCTGTTTAGACATTCATATTACAAAGTTTTGCTTTAGCCACATGAGGGAAATCTCACTCAATATCCGGCATCGGCAATAAAATAACTGACAGAATGGTTTAAATTCATCCCTTTTATAATTTCTTTTCTATTATAACATCTTTTAAAAACAGTTTTCTCAACGTTTAAATTCCTAAAAGCTTTATCACGTGTCGCTTACAAATAAGTGGGACTTATTAAGGTCCTCCTGACAGCCGGACCGTCTGTAATTCTGTTTTCAGTATACATATCATGATACGTTAAGTGTCATAGCTCGGCAGAGATTGCTTTTGGTAAAATAGAAAATAGACAGGGCAATTTTTTAAGAAAGATGCACTATACCCTAACTTTACAATTTACAATTGCCATTCTACATTTTTGCTCCTCGTCGAATTTGCTAACAGTGCTTACTGTTTACACCGCGTGTTCACGTCTAGATGTGTAGGTTATGGTGCTGTAAAAGATAACAGTCAATTTTGTACAAGGACCTTGTTTTATCGTTGTTGCATATGACTTTGTACATACCAACATACCTAATTGAATAAATGTACACATTTTCAGGATCCGAATTATTCTCTACGGAGTAACTGGTGTTCTGTTCTGTAACATAGACACGTCGAAAGTAGCACATTCGAAGGCAAACTTTCATCTGAAAAACCTGAGAACATTGGTTTTGACAACTGTCACTGTTGTAAAACGATTTTCCTGTTATACCGTTTCTTTGAACCTTCGTCGTAAGATAGTTCAGCAAATATTTGCTTTCACCTTGGGATGCAACCGAGAATAAGGCAAAATGTAATGTGGAATACCTAAGTCAACTTTCCAATGGTTGGTTTGGTACTATTACATATACATTCACCTCCACCTCCTCTAACAAAGGGAAACCCTCCACAGTTTCCCTATTGTAAGTGCAAATACTGCAAATACTTACAAAACAAATCTCCTCTACCAATTGAAGTTTTCAGATTAGGTTTGCCAGAATCTCCATTTTAATTCTAAAAATAGATTTGGTATGTATTTAAACACCGCACAAGGGCAAGGCATAATATTGGGATTAATCCATTTTAAGTAAATAGTAATATTGGATCACATGCATCTTACATCTTGTTCTAGAATTCTGCTGGAGAAATAATACAGTTAGTTGAGTATAATAATTTTCTCTATTGTCAAAGCTCAGTCATATCATGCACGAGCACGAGCAAGGCCTAGATACAACTCATCCAACTTTATAAGTCAAATGGAACAAAAATTTGCATGAAGTGATGACGGTATTGTGGTGTGGTTTTATTGATCTCCTGATTGGCTTTATAGCCTGCTTCCAAAATCCAAGATATACGCACCAAAATACCCACCGTTTCTCTGAACCCTCAATAAACTTAGAAAAAAACTTATACTAGTTTACACTAGGGGAATGCAGGTATGTAATTCTTGTTTCTTTTGTTCCCGTCCCCAAACCCAAGTTGACGATGCCACAAACTTTCCCCTGGTAAAGCAAAGCAAAATATCGCTATCCAAATTCAACTTGGTATCAAATCGTATAATATATTATGCTACACTCAAGTCTTGCGTTGTGAATGTGAAGGATTTACTTGGGAATTGTGAGATTCTCCTTTTATCCCCACATCGATGTCAGAAGAGTTCAGCTTAAAGTTTCCGATAGTGAAAAAATATAATGCGTAGTTAGGAGCGTGTATCTGCAAGGTTTGGATCCTCTGAAGTTGCATACACTACAAAATCTGTAATACGAAGGATGTGTATGATAGAAAGCTAAACAGAAAATCATACAGAAAAGTATGAAAAGGTTAGACAATGAAGGCAAAAATTGTAGGGGTGAAACTTCCTGGCAGACAAACGGGACAACACCGTCATAAACACATATTATACATAACACACACCACACAGAGGACATATGCCATACGTTTTAGCACAAACCGGGGTTGTGAAATGTGAACTTGAACTGCTTGAGAAGGATACGGATTTTGTGGCGAGATTACTTACAACTTCGCAGTTTTCTTTACTGTTTTAGGCTGTAGTAAACTGCTTTCAATTTTGTTTACGGTCTCGCTTGCTACTGAGTACAGCTTCAGAACTACAAAAAAAATCAGGCCACCCTGTAAACTATTGTTGTACAAACCTTCTTGCATCCACCTGGTATTTCTGAAACGATTGTATTAAAGGTACGTGTGAGTGAGTACATGCACGTACTCCAGACCAGAATCTAAGACCACGTTTCCCAAAAACACGCCACACAAACGGAGAAAATGCATCCATGAAAGATATAAAAGAGCAATCTTGTGAGAGTTGAGTAAATACATAAGACGTACGGTGCTGGGTTCTTGTAGGAAACGGGGAGGAAACGGTTTTGCCGCTGGTCTGGAAAAGCAACTGGCACTTGCAGACTTTCGAAAAACTAGTTAATATACACAAGTATATACATACTGCCAATTGTGGTACAGTACGTAAATAAAAATATTCTAAATTGAGTTAGTTCCTTCGCCTGTGTTCGATGTGGCTGCCTTTCGCGGAACAAAAAGAAAGCATAAGTATTCCCTTCCTGCTTTTCTGAATTATATGCCTTTAAGCAACTTGAAATTCAGAATATCTTGTCAGGTATCTCGTTACGTTAACGTATTACGTTAAAACTCGATCTAAGGCTGGAGGGATTTTGCCAAGTGGCAACATCAACCGGAACCATTTAATGATTTGAAGCCACAAAACTGCATTGTATCGGGTACATGGGCTATAAATTCTACATGAGAGAAATCGAGCGAGAGGAATTTTGTAGTACAAAAGATTCTATTTTGGATATATATATGATTAAAATACTTAAGTTTAAAATAAGGGTCAAATAGGTATACATAAGGAATGTTTTGTGTGAGTCAGCGTCAGTAGTACATGCGCTAGCCATGCAAAACACCACACAGCCAAAACCCAGGGAAAGGGGTTTTATAAACATTTATTTGTGCCAAGCTTGCGGGGGCTGGCTACTTCCTTCTTCAGGACAAGGGTAACGAACAGGATTAGAAGTTGTTTAGAGAAAAGCGGATAAACAATAAATTATTTATCTTTGATAGTAATTATAACTAGAACCCATTGATCTCATACAACAAATACAATGCAATACAAGAAATACCATACTATCCGATCCGTATATTGATGTAGCCAAACTGATCATAATCTCAAATCATTAAGCAATGTTAGAAGTTAGAACCGTTCTTGGCAGATACGATTGGTTACATCATCTGATATCAACCTACGAACTATTTCCTAGTGGTGTCTTCAAGTATAACATGGCAGGCAGGAAACAGGATAGATGGCAGGGGTGATATAAAGTGAAAATTGGTTCAATGTTACATGATAGACAACGTTTTGCTTTCACCCCACGGTTGTAATAGCTGCCTTTTCTCGAAGTTAAAACTGTAGTGTTCGATAAACTAGCCAGTTATGTTCAAGACCTTTCATTTTAGAAATAGTACATCACCGCTTTCTGCACTACAAATCTCGAAGCGATGCAAACGCGTTTCTTTGGATATACATATACAATAAATATACCAAGGTACGTTCACTAGGAAAACAACACAAGGTTCGTTGAAAGATGTCGTTGTGCATGATTACGATGTTGAACGTTTAGTGAAAGCCATTCTGTTCTAGGCTCACAAGTTCGCGTTTCTTTGGATATAAATATACAATAAATATACCAAGGTACGTTCACTAGGAAAACAACACAAGGTTCGTTGAAAGATGTCGTTGTGCATGATTACGATGTTGAACGTTTAGTGAAAGCCATTCTATTCTAGGCTCACAAGTCAAGAGTTATAGGATAGATTGCTTACCTTATATGCAGTACATAACACTTAAAAGCTTCAATATTTGAGTCCAAAATGAATGGAATTAGGACCTATTCTTGTTTCTGTTTATTTCAATGAATTATTTTGAGACGATTCAAACAACTTTCCTATTATTCCATCATGATATTCTAGACTTTTGAAATACTTCTCCAACACGGATCATACACGAATATGAAATATCTAGGTTAAAACAAACGAGAAAACAAAAGGAACCATTTCAAACCGAATACAGTGGTTATGGGGTGTTGCAGTAATTTTTCCAGAGCTTCACTTTGGCATACTTGAACGAATTCAACCTCAACCTCTCATCGTGATTCCATTACCACAATGCACTGACTGTTAACTATTAACTTTACGGTGTTAGAAACGAGACGGCAAATATGGCTTGATGGATTTGCAAGGAACACACTCAAGCGGTATTCCAGAAACCAAGCGCATTTAAGCAATGCAAATAAGCACGGAATGCATCATAGCGCTGTTCTTTATAACGTGACGAGTGATGAATCTATTGGTTCATGAAAACTTCACAAAGCAGGCAATTGTTATAACGCCAATATATATTACTGTCATTCACGAGCAGGTCTACACTTCATTGAGGAAATATTTCGTATTTACTCAGCATCACTCGGTTGGCTACTAACGTATAACTTGTAAAATACCTTGACTTTCTTCCCGTAGGTTTGGAATCAGCTCTGACTGATTCCACGGCTATTACGACAGTAATAGGAGAGTAAAAGCAAGCTAGTTGCTTTCACCAAGCTCAGTGCTTTCTCAGCATGAGAGTAAGCAGGATCAGATTCGCTCATGAGCCACCAACGTACATTCCGGATTTAGAACTTTTATCTACCAAGCCATTCAATATTCACACCTTTCACTCATAAAACCTTCAAACTTATCGTATTGCTGACTAAAGAAAGAAGCAGCAACTGACTTTCTACTCTTTACCGTCCTAAACCGTAGGAAATTCCCAATTGCGTGAAAGTATATGTTTGTAATATTTCAGTAAAATTCATTTTCTTGTGAAACTGTATTCAGCCTTTTGGCCAAAGTTATTTTGAACATGACAGCAGTAGCAACGTCGATTTGGGACTACGTTTCATTGAGTTTACTCAGTCAGAACTGGACAACCTCATCAGAGGAAGAAAGTTCATATTTCGTTGACACAGGCCAAGACAGTAGTGAAGTATATTTTGATACAGGGTTCAGTTCTGAAAATCAACCCTTCCGTAATGATTATAACCAAATAGCTGGGGAGGCTGTTGCGGCAGCAGTAGGATCCGCATCAAGCTCGTCTTGGCTACAGCTTAGCACGTCCTTACGGGGCTATGTGACAACCCCATTGTCCAGTGAGATAGGCGATAACAATGAAAACCCGTCAGGGCTAAATTACTTTGAATCACAGGGTATTACGTCGTCTTACCTTAATACAACCTCAGGTGGTTTGCATCGACCTGAAACTAGTGGAAATGATTATGTTAGCTCAGAGCCACCACCCCTGTTAAAAATTGCTACATCAGTGATTCCTGAGAATTATCATACGTTGAGTACAAACTCAAGGAATGTTGTGATTGCGTATGTGATACTATTTTGCATTGGTGCTCCAGGAAATCTATTTGTATTTCTTTCTGTCGGGCGTGAGATTTGGAGAAGGCAATTGATGAGATCAAGAATCAAGGTGCTAATTTGGCATTTAGCTACGGCTGATTTGTTTGTAACATTTGTGGTGATTCCTATTGAAGTATTTTGGAGATTGACAATTGCTTGGTAAAAAAACATTTTGGATTATAATGTAACTTAATTGTAATGAGATTTGTACCTATTTTGGTATAATACAAGGACTTCATCCGTTTCGCTAGGAGGTTCTAGTGATTGGAAATGGATAGCTCTAGTTGTGTAGTGTATAAAACCGTTGAAACTTTTTGGCGG
>JAANSN010003809.1:0-17136 GCA_036850665.1 Dicranocentrus wangi | reverse complement strand
ACCAGAGGGGGCAATGGGATACAAACGTGTGTGTATAGAGGAATCGGAACCACTGCGTTGCCTTAAAGTAAGATTATATATATGATAGCTTTTCCAGCGTCACTGTACTGTTAACAAAAGTATATATGCATTGTGATAAGAGCTGCTGATTTACGCAAATATCATCACCGCAGTTATTAATCATAGGTGTCAAAGTACTGTCAGGCTTTAAAATAATTTACGTACGTCACACAAAAGTTTTTTTAAAATATTTTTTGCATTACGTTACTTGGTATGATGCGAAAATACCTAATCATAAACATCCTGGATGCGCGATAGCATTGACGTTATATAATTTCATCTGCACTTGGAATGTGCATAATACGATGGTTATATATTACCTCTTGATCTCAAAACAGAATTGTTTACAGAATTATAATGCTCATAATGATATGAGCTGCTCATATCATATCATTCCAACACATTTATTTCTTTTTTACCCTGATTACCTGTATTCCAAATTCCAATTCCATAAAAATAAATGAGCATTTCAGTTTCAACATAGATCATCATATATATCATGATAGTGAGTCATGAACACGCTTTTTTATAACATTCATTTCATCACATGATCATGAGATACAGATATGCAGAGGTGGACTGTGAACTGCAGTAAAAAAAACCTTCATCCTTTCCCAATCCCAATTCGTTTCCGTTTGAGGTTGTTGTTGTGCTGTGATCAGATCAGAGAGAGATGAGAAAATGCTTTTCAAACATCAACAAACTGTGAATCACTCTGTAAACTGCATGACTCATTCCATCATCATCACGAATGACACTATTCAACGATCAGGTGCGCAAACATCTTTCATGCATGCTTCATAATATCTCAAAATTCTTTTACAAGCACTCATATTTCATATAGGTATTATTGTGGAAAGCTTGGTTAAATAGGTAGGTATAAGAAAAAGTAGTAGCACACCAAACAGGCGCAAGCAAACAACATTTAAGACGCTAAAATACATACAAGGGAAAAACATCATACTAAAAACTATGAGCTACATTATAGAAAACGTTTTCGTTGTGTTTCCCTTCTCCTAGGCATTTTTCTGACGCTGCGCTGCGCTGCGTCTGTTGTTTTCAACTATTGTAAAAGGACAAGGATGATGATGATGATGATGATAATATGTATGATGTGGTGTGATGTACTGATCCTAACTCTGTGGGAGTTTTATTAAATTGCATGACTATGAGTAACTGGCCAGGCCAGGCGTGCAGGGCAGGATGGATGCATGGGAAAAAATAAATGGGATTTGGGAATAATTGTAGTCCATCCGTATTCCGTATACGTTGTAAAAGCTGTAATTCTGTAATGCGTAAAGGAAAACTATACATTGAATGAATTAAGATGAGCGCTGTAGATATACGAATGAATGCGACTCATTATTTTATTTCTATACAACAACCTTCATTATTATTGTGCCCAACAAAACCAAATAAACTTGGCAACGGGATCATATAGTGGAGTCACCAGCACGAGCTGTCAAACTGTCACTAAGTACGTTAAGTTATATAGGTAGCCTAATATTGCATTCTCATTTTTGAATCCCTTTCCATTCAACATTTTCATTTTTTGCTTTAAAAAAGGCATTTCCCCCAACTCAAAAATATATATCATACTAAAACTTCTTAACCCAGAAGACTTTACTAATTCTCCCACTCTTTTTGTAGATCATTATAGCAATAATCCTACCCTGACTGATACACTTCCTCCTGACACAACATAATATTTAAAAAGCCATTTTTATCGCCAATAAATATGTTCACAAATTTTACCGATCATATTCAGACAGACAGACAAACAAAGGGATTTCATACAGTGCCACCGCAGCCACCACACCAGTTACTGTTGTTTGTAACCCATATCATACTTCATACACATATAGCAGGAAAGAAGGTTCTAGGCAAAAGCCCAAGTGTGAAGAACTGTGAAGTGAAGTGCCACGGTGCCACCAGGCCCAGGCTCACCAGTCACCACCGTGTATACTATTATGCTATGCACGCTGGTCTCATATGATGACGCAAACAGCTCCCCGCAGCCAATCAGCTTAGTCCAAGTGTGCAAGCTGAAAAGCACAGAGAAGGTTGCATCAGCCAGAAAAACATTATTTTTTTGCCATATATTATATGTTGTACAGGCTTTGAGCAGGTTCCTTTTTCCTTTTACATACTTACTGCGAAGTCACTCTGGCTGGTCGTCGAGTTGGAAGCAAAATTGTAGGCAGAAAAGGGTTGTCACTTGTGACGAACGGGGCTTCTTAGTTTTTTGGACCACTGGCTGGCTATGAACAAGAAGGCAGAGAGAGAGGATAGTAGTACATAATTCGAAGGGTGTTTTGGCTCAGTTGTTAAATTGAAGTGATGAAGACAGGATCAGTAAAAAACTTAAGGGGGAGTAAATCGTAGACAAAAGTCTCTGCGTTGTGGAAGGGCACCATACACTTACTTGTGTCTTCAAAAGTAAGTAGTTTTTTTTAAAACAGTGTTTTTAGAGGGGTGAAGGAAAAGGGAAACATTTTCAGTATTTTTAAGCAGCCACTTGACTTGTAAACTAACCTGGATTTTCAATCTTTCCCGTTTTTTTCCCAGTATTCCAACCTGTTTGAGTATTAAGCGAGAGCTGAACTTTTTTATTAAAAACTGGTCATCCATGATTGAGACACCTGCAAGAAGTCGCAAGGATTCGCTGAAGCCAATCAAGATGGGGGATATCAAGATTGAATTTGTGGACTTTGTCCTCAATCCAACAGACATGAACATCCTCGAGTTTGATTCAGACGAGCCTTGCAGCCCGGATTCAGAGGAAATGATGACCGTCCCGTCGTCAACTTCCTCATCATCATCAGAGACAGTTAGACCCAGGAAACGGGCCAAGCTGGACCACTTGTCAGCCGAGGAGAAGGCTCAGCACAGGAAGATGATGAATCGAATCTCCGCTCAGAGTGCTCGCGACAGACAAAAGGCACTTATGATTCAGCAGGAAGCTACTATCAAAACTCTTAACAACGCTGTAAGAATTATTATTACAAACCACTAAGTAGTTTAGTTACACTCATTATGGAAGTTTCTTAACTTCTGGGGCGAGGCGACACAGAGTGAAATGATTAACAATTGGAACTCATCCATTGTTTTTGTTTTGTTTTGTTTTATAGAGTGATGCTGTGAAGAAACAGAATGCAGTTTTGGTATCAACAAACGAGACCCTTACCACGGAGAACACCACATTGAAAGAAGAAAACCAGCGTTTATCTCAGTTGGTCATGGAGCTGGAAGAGAAATTGAAGGCAGCTACGGCACAAAACCAAATTGCTAACGATAACAACAATCAGCAGTCCTCAATTCAAGGTATAAAGCTGGAGGTGACGGATGATGACAAAAACTGTTGCGGATCTTTATTGGAGCCTGCAGTGCTTCGCGCTGGCCCTCTGCAGAAGGAGCCACCAGAGCCGCTTCAGAACTTGTCTCTCATTCTACTCCTTTGGACCTTGTATCTTGGGATTTGGACTCACCAGAAATCTTGCAAATCATTGGAGAATTCTCAGAAAAAATTCTCAGTGAGCAACAGTTGCCTGAATTTGAACAGGTAATTTTGGAGTCAACCTATACTAATGAGTCAACCTAATAATGTATGATTGAGCTGGACTGTCAAATTGAACTCGGAAGAACAAATTGCTAATATTCGGTTTATTTTCTTCTTCTGTTTACAGCTTAGCGCAGCTGCAGAAGTTGTTGCTACACAAATGGCTTCTCAGACCAAGACCACTGGAATTAGAGCAACGGACACCGGGCTAGAAGTTTCTTCTTCAGCATCTAATGCTATTAACCAAGGGTCTCATTATAGTACAATCGTAAACCAACTTATTCAATCTTTCCCAAACGGAAAATTGGACGCTCCGCGAAAAACTCAACCAATGTTAAGCTTGCCGTTAATTGAGCCGGATACTTTCCAACTCCCACAAATCAAGGCGGACATGGTTTGTGTTTCCCCAGTACCAGACACTGCGACTGTTAATGCTGAAATCACTATTGCTAAAAATGAAATGCTGACCTCGGATGATTCCAAATATTTTCATGACATGTCAGATCTGTATGATCAGTGGAACTCTGACTCAATTGATACGGAATTGTTTCCTGAATTGTTTTAAATTTTTGTCTTTTGGAAGTGGAACTCCACATTAAACTTATATTTATTGACAACCGTTGTAGGTTGGTTTGTATAATTTTTTTGTGTTCTATGTCCAAGCATGTATGTAAGCTACTTTTGGCTTTAAGTTTAAGATGACTATTATGTTAAAATAGTTGGGACGGATTGTTCGAAATATTATATATGATAAAGTACTTGTAAATGACACTGTATCTTCTAACCTTTGTAATCTTATGTGAAGAGCAGCAATGATATCAAAAATATTCCGAGTATTCACAAATTAAAGAAATAGTGAATTTCAGTTAAAACAATATAATATGCGCAAATAATTTATTTCAAGACATCCAAGGAGGAGAAGAAAGACTTACAATCAAACCTTAAATTCACATATATATAAAGAAATGAACCATTATGGCAATTTTGGCAGTAGCGTCAACGCATTTTTATGAATTTTGACAAAAACTGAGCGTAGGTAACATGAAGTACGTTTACAGTCATATTACAATGACCCCGTCACTTGTCCCACCAATGTTTGAGTTCAAGTTCAGAGTCGATGGCACTTTCTCACTTAATTACTCTCTTTTATAGAATCAGCTTCCTTATTTTTCAAAACATTACTTCTAGTAATTCTCGTGCTCGTTACCGCACAAACAAGTTTCTTCTTGGACGTTTTCCTCTCAACTTTTGTTTTCCATGAAAATGCTTCCTCAAAACATTTTCCATTTGTACCAAATGTCGAATTTGCACCTTCATTTGCAGAAGCATCTTCCACGAAACCAGTACGGGTATTGTCCCAAGGGAATTTCCTCTCTTCCAGTAAAGGACGATAATGCGGTATACGGTTCACACAAACAACGCATGTCCTCGTCCTAGACATTTTAATTTTAAAAAACACATATATGTTGTACTCTTTTAAAATCATCAAAATATCAAGCGTGCATTTGCACATTATGCTTATTTGAGAATTTACCTTGTTTCAACCAACTCGAACTTGAAAGAAGTCTCATTCTTATGTTCCATGCTGTAGTGATTTTCCAATGGTGTTACTCCATGAAACCAACGTTCACAGATTTTGCAACCAAGCCAGTCTAAATTGGTTTTGCGTTGACGCTGTGGAAACTTGCGAGGAATTATACGTCCATTCTTACAATGGAAATATTTGTACTTCCAGGTTTTAGAAATTCTTACCCTCGACGACATTGTCCGTTGTCCGTCACCTCTGCACTTTTAGACCTGTAATTCAGAACAGTAAAACGTCAGACACAGAGAAGCATTAATCAATAATTGTACTGGACGTTTCATACGTATAAAACTTCATCATGATGATAGAAAAACCTACATTAATCCCCATATAAGCTTTTATACTTACTTACCGTTCACTTAATATTTAAAAACTTGTGTCAATAGCTTTCATGCATTTTAATGACAACAAGGGACTACTGAAAACACAAACGCGTGAAGTATTGCCCAATAGCTCAATGCAGTACAGCTTGCCTTCCGTCGTTTCTTGATTGCTTGTGGCTTTGCTGTAAGTAAACGAACGTGGTGAAACACTGGGTGAAAGTAAAGTGAAAAGTAAAAAGATTTCGCATAGACATTGGCAGTATTTAATAGGTTATACGCGTCTTTGTTTGTCAAATCCGACTTCCACCTTGGCTCAATAAGACTATATAGACTGTGTCAAGATTCAGTGTTTAATAATAAATTGCTCGTTTTAGACCTTTATTTCGTGCTAAGAGGATAAGCCCAACCTTCGGTAGCTGATATATTACTTGAGCAGCAATACCTTGAACTGATATTGGAATATATTGATTTGCATATTGTGACAGTGTAGTGTTCCCCTTCGCGGAAGTAGACATTACTAGTATTAAATGAAAAGTACTTGGCTTATGTTTTTATTAATTTGCCCTAAATAATCCAAAATCGTCGAAAACCGTCAAATACTACGTAATTGCATGTTATGAACTAGGTATGCATGACATGACATACTTTAAGGGGAAGAAGGTAGGTGTGCTTAGTTTGAAAAGATTCAGATGCATGATGCACACCTGTACAAGGGTATAAAAGAGTTCTTGAATTTTGGCAAAATATAATTATGAAATTATGCTATTTGAATGAGCCTTCCGCACTGAAACAATATTATTCCATAATAGTATTCTTGGTTTTTATTTTTACAGCCTCATGAAATGATCGATTAAACCTTGCCTTTAATTAATTTTATTTTTGCGCTTCTCTTTGTATTCAGCTAACGCTTTAAAATAGCGTTCTTTGTCCCTGTCGGACATAAATTTATATTTGGATTTCGTCTCCGGGTCAGCCCTACTCCACATTCTTCCTAGCTCTTGAGCAATTTCAATTTCTGGGGTTCTAGGAGGAAACTGTTGTTTAGCTATGGGCCTGTTGTCAAAACAGAACCAGAAATAGGAGCTCAGCCATCGTACTGGAGCTCCAGGTTCCGTGTAGCGCCGTTTTACTCGATAATCATGACCGTACTTCTTTCGGTAATGTATCAAATCCATGTCGTAGCGTTTCTTGTCCAACTTTGCCAGCTCACGAAAGGGCTGCTTTTCCAAATCTGACATCGCCTTCCATTTATCCGAACACGTTTTTGCGAATACAGAGAATGGGGCAAACGCTTCGGCACCACGCTCTCGTCTTAATTGTTCTCCAAAATTCTTCACAAAGTAGCCATACTGGGGTGTCATTCCACGTACTTTGACCGACTTTCCTGGCTTAGAATTGAATTGCTGAAACATCTTACTAGTTCCTCCAGTCATTTCGTTGCTGGCTGAAGGCAAAACCACAAGAAACATAAATATATGAATCTTCTTCTAATTGAGGAACTTATAGTATGACCCATTCTTGAACGCCGGTAAATAATCGTTACATTATGACAAGCAAAATTGTTCCCATTAAATGTGCTTACGATCAAACTAAAGGACTTCCGGTGGAGTGACTTGAATGAAAAGACCGTTGTTACAAAAAATTGGATTTTTCAAAGTGTTGTCACAACAACGACGAATCTGTATCTCACAGCTCACGTAAAGGTCTATAACCGTCAAAATTTAACTCTAATATACCTGCTTGTATGCCTACCTATCTTTACGTGGAATCATTTAAAAGCTAAATAGTACATACATACACGGATGCAGAGATGGGTGCGCTAAATTTCATTTTATACAAACCTGATTTTTTTCCTTGGTTTAATCGGCAACCCGACAAACCATTCGAATTCCTAGTCTACCACCTGAAAACCGGCCAGAAACAAGGTCGAAATGTTTGAGATTTTATATCGAATTCGATAGTAAATGGAATAACACACAGCAAACAAGAAGGAATCGGATTATGAGATGCTAAATGAATTGAATAATATAACTTATCATGATCAATGATGAACATATTATTCAACTTTCACCTCCCTACACTTCTTTTTGGATTATATTCATCTGCATAACCTCATTCATGGTTCTTTTGCATTTTACACATTACTTCAAATAAATGAAAACTTGGACATGCTTAAGAGAATTAACCTTAGCACTCTTAATCAAATTAATTTTCTAATCATGAAGATATTGCTGAGGGGCATCATCATGTAGTGCCCATCTATGAATCAAATAGGTATTATTTTATAGTCTATTGTTATTATTAAGTTTAGTTGGAATTGGGAGATTAGCTGGAGCCTGTCCAAATCTCATATAGGTATTACCTATACGCTACGCGTACGCAAAAAATAATGGATCTTGTCATTGTTCCAATTTGTCGTAATACAAGAAAAAGCATACGTACGGACGCATTAATTTTGTTAGACACTCACTCATGACATCTGCGAGCCAACTGGCTTACTACATGCTTCCGCCCCACGTAACCTGCAACGTGGTTTCGGCAACTGCTTCTTGATGGAGACGTGGGCTCTCCTCTCTCCTCGCGAAGCATAAATTCATATTATCATCAACAACTACTGCAACTCAAAAGGAAATGTTGACGACGCCGACGGTATGTCTGTTTGTCCGATATAAAATTACGTTTTATACCACATTATTAATTTAGAATCGTGCATGGTATGGTCGTAAATCTATGAGTTTCATATGCTCAAAATAGTTCTGGACATTTAATTTACTTTGTACGTGTATGTAAGGTCTCCAAAGGGTTTATATTTCCTGCGCGTGTTTGTCCATAAATATTTATTTAGAATGGACAATACTATCTTCATTCATATATTACTCTCATGTTAGCTGTTGTTAAAAGGTTTACAAGATTATTCTCCAAAAGTCTGGTCCAGTTGGTATGAGTCAGTGGTCCTTTCTTTCATTATGATAATTCATTCATCTTTTATTGCTTTAATGTACAGAAAGACCTATTACCATCATTATTGTAAACTCAAGGATAGGTGTCCATAAATGTCCATCTTTGCACTGGTCGATGGTCCTTCATTTCATCCTTCGTCTCACAATCCGTATCCATCCCACCCTCCCTCCACCACATGACTAAATCTCTCTTCAGCAGCTTAATAATAAAATTGACTCTACAAGAAGAGCACAACGTAGTAGTAAAATGCATCTTGTCCCGTGTTGAGACTAAGCTGAGGCAGAACATCATCATCATCATCTTATACGTATCCTCCGCATCCCTCGTCCTCATCACTCAGCAATGTACCTAAAACAAACTTCCATCCAAGAACCCCTTCAGGAGCCACAACAGGCTCAGAGCGTACCTCAATACTGACAATCTTCTCCAATGTTGAGGGGCACCTTTCCGGCACCACCACCACCACCACCAACACCAACCTAGCTATATCTCTTTTCTACCCCAAAAGCAAAAGTCTGACATTTATATGAGCAGGCAGACCGACTGCTTCATTTGCAACTGCATGGCAAGAATAAAGAAGGGTTAAACTTGCTACTCTAAAATATCTACACTACTTTTGCAACAAAATAAGTAACATAACAACGAAGTAGGTTTCCCTTGACAAAAAGACGGACAGAAGAGATGTGAGAATGCATGCAATGAGAGATATACATAGTTTACGGCAGATAGTGTAGATAGATAGGTAGTAGTAGTGCCAGTCAGAGTGCCAGACAGAGCTCTAAAATATATTGTATATAGGTATTATTTACTGATATCTATTTTTTTTTCGATTAAAAAACTCTCTCAGCACAGCACTCACTACAACCCCGTTTCGCTCGTCGTCGACTACAATTAACTTTGTAAATATACAATTTTACTTACTACTGAATAATAATACTGTAGGTTAGGTTGGAAATTACCTTGAAAAAAAAACGTAGTTCTCGCTCGTATTTATCTTGTGACAAATTATTTTCACAGATTCTAGTACTACTACGCTTTTGTCATAGATTGAGTCGCATTTTTTTCGGTATTTAAATAAAATAAATTTTACGTCTGTATCATTTTTTTTACCGAATATTAGCGTAATTTAATATTTAGTAATTTAGTATAATTAGAAAGTGGACGGATGATGATTCTGTAGTCAAAAAAGAAAACTCCTCTCTACAGGTGACAGGAAGAATATAAGAAGGTTCTATGCATTTTTTGTAATACTACATTTTTGTGATATTCCAAAGGAGGAGGAACATAAAATTGTGTAATAGTTGATAGTAGTGTCAGAAATTGAATAATAAGTTTTTTATTCGTTGAAAGTGAATCAAATGAGTTAGCTAGGTCGTCCGGCTCGAGGTTACTTTACGACGTAGTGGTCAGCAAAACTATAAAACAGAAAGTTTTAAGAGGAGTAGTGTCGGCCTTCTCGGCATTCTCAAAACTTGAGACTGGATTTTATGGATTAACTGAGGAAAGTAATTTAGTTAGTGTTGAGGAGGAGGAGGAGGGGGGGAAGGAGGATTCTGCGGATATACCTGCTACGGGAGTTCAAAACGTGTTTTCAACGTCAGCGCTCAAACCTTCTTGTTTGCTTTCTCTGGTAAGAAGAACAGGTCAAAGTTCAAACAATTCTTCACTCACGTACTCTCATTCATTTTGTAAAGAAAGGCCATTTATTTTCGGTGATACAGGTAAAAAGGGATTGTAAGCCGACATTGGTTACAGAGTCACACTTGTGTGCAGTGTAACTGAAAGGTTGTTAATAATTTTGGGGATGCTTCTTATTTTGTGATTTTTTAAAGAGAGAGTCCACCCAGTTTCTAGCCCAGCAGCAGTAATAAATAGCTCAGCACCGCCATGGCTGATTTTGTGGATTCTGAGGCAGAGGAGAGTGATGTAAGCGAATAAATTTATATAAATAATATTGAATATTGTGAATATACATATACATCAATCATACTTCCATGTTCCTGTTATAGTTTATAGCATTATTCAAATTAACTGACAACATTGACGTTAAATTATTATTGATTATTATAGGGAGAGGGAGAAGAGGAAATGGATGATGAGCAAATTGGAATGATTCAGAGGAAGTCAAAGAAGAAGGCTGTTCACAGTGATGATGACGAGGAGGAGGACGACGATGGTGAGTGTGGAGTGGACGGATTTTTAGTCGCGAATGCTATTATTTCCAATGCCCCATTAGTCACCACCACCATGATTTTATATCGGCACTATTGCTGTTTCTAATGTGAGGTTTTTGTGTGTTGTGTAATGATTTTAATAGATGATGAGCAGGTGGTGAACGACTTGATCGATGATAACCCTATAGAAGAGGATGACAGTGAGGATGATGAGTCTGATGGATCTCGTAAAGAGAAAAAAGAGTGATGATGAAGATGATTTATCGGATCGGCTAGAGGATGACGATTACGACCTCATTGAAGAAAATCTTGGGGTGAAAGTCCAACGGGTAAATTGAGCTGAACTTGAACTTAATATGGAATACTGTATAATTATATTTTGGAAAGAACTGAGAATGCTAAATTGTAATAATATTCGATGGTGTTTTTATGTAGAAAAAATTTAAACGTTTGAAACGAATTGAAGATGAAGACTCGGATCAGGAAGAAGCACAAGATCAGGGCGACGACAGAGAGGCTATTGCCAACCAACTGTTTGAAGGATCAGATAATGTAATAGGATCATTACTCAAATAAGAATAAGTGTTTTGTTTATTTAAGAATTTAATAATTTTGATGTAATTTATTTGGGTAAAGGAGGAGGAGAGGAGAGAACCTGTTCGTGAAGAAACGCCAGGCCATTATGGGTCAGAAGAGTCGGAAGAGTCTGAAACCGACGACTTTATTGTCGATGACGAAGGACGGCCTCTGAACGACGTTAGAAAGAAACGCAAGCATATTTTCACCGATGCGACATTGCGGACGGCACAGGATATTTTTGGAGTCGACTTCGATTATGATGCATTTGAAAAATTCGAAGACGAATATCCTGAAGAAGATGAAGACGGGGAGGAGGAGGATGAGTATGAAGATGACGAACGGAGAAGAGTTCGGTAAGTTGGTTTTGGTAATTTGCTTTTTGTGGTACTACATTTTACATATACTACTGTATGGTTGAAATTAACTTCATACTTCATATAGCCGGGAGAAGAAACAACCAAGACGAAGACGTAAAATGAAATCCATTTATGAAATATATGAACCTCATGAATTAGAACGCGCCGGTTTCACCGATGAGGATAATAAATATTAGAAATCAGGATATTCCAGAACGTATGCAACTTCGTGACGTTCCCATTACACCTGCAACTGATGAGGAGTTAGACGAAGAAGCTGAGTGGATTTACAAGACAGCTTTCCAGAAACGTCATGTGAAAAAAGAGGCCACCAAAAAGCCACCCGAATCAGTGGTAGCTCCTGGTATGTCGAAATAAACGTTACGTTTAGGTTTAGCATGTATAATCCAATTAATGACAATGACTAATTGTAAGTAGGTAGTAGTTGTTCGATCCCTCTTTACCAATTTAATGTTGTTCAACCACTTTAGTGGTATCTGAGGCAAACTGGGACGAGGACTGGGACAGGCAAACCACCGTACCTGCCCCGGCACAAACCACCGTACCTGCCCCGGCACAAACCACTGTAGGACCTGTTGCAGAGGAAAATTGGGAAGAAGATAACTGGGATAAACCGTCGGCGCCTGCTGCCACTACTGCTACAGTTCCAAAGCCTCCTGGCACACAAATCGGAAATGAAGACAATTGGGATGAAGAAGATTGGGATGCGGGCCCGAAAGATAAGACTCCTGCGGCCACTGCAGAGACTCCAGCCGCCCCTCAGGAGAAACCACTAGGAAGTCAAACCTCAAATAATCCCTAAAATCCGAAAGGCACTCGAGTTCATGAGAAATCAACTGTTTGAAGTTCCGTTCATTGCATTTTACCGAAAGGAGTATGTGCTGCCGGATCTTTCCATTAATGATCTATGGAAAATTTACCGACTGGATGCACGTTTCTGTCAACTAAAAAGTAGAAAGGGGAAACTCATCGAGCTGTTTGGAAACATGAGGGAGCATCAGACAGATCTCATTATGGCAAAGCCAGATGAACCAATATCCGACTCCATGCGACTTATAACGGATGATGACATTGAGCGGATTAAAATAATTAAAACTGCGGACGAGCTAAAAGACATGTACCTATTCTTCCGTCTGTATTACGCAGAGGAGGTGTCCAACATGAAGGAGGGACTTAATAAGAAGCTCAAAGAAGAACGCCAAAGAGCAAGGGATGCGGCTGTAGCCGCTGCTGCAGCAGCTGCCGCGGGAAGAGGCGATGGGGAAGTCTTCTGTCAACTAAAAAGTAGAAAGGGGAAACTCATCGAGCTGTTTGGAAACATGAGGGAGCATCAGACAGATCTCATTATGGCAAAGCCAGATGAACCAATATCCGATTCCATGCGACTTATAACGGATGATGACATAGAGCGGATTAAAACAATTAAAACTGCAGACGAGCTAAAAGACATGTACCTGTTCTTCAGTCTGTATTACGCAGAGGAGGTGCCCACAATGAAGGAGGGACTTAATAAGAAGCGCAAAGAAGAACGCCAGAGAGCAAGGGATGCGGCTGTAGCCGCTGCTGCAGCAGCTGCCGCGGAAAGAGGCGATGGGGAAGGTGGGGAAGACATGCCTATTCCAGAAATTGAGCCGGATGACCTAGATGATGGAGCGTTGGAAGAATCGACGACTGTCAGACGAAAAGTGCGAGGTGGCGCCTATGGAATGTGCAAGAAAATGGGGATTGACTCATTTGTTAAAAAGTTTGGCTTGACACCGGACAAGCTTGCAGAGAATCTTCGTGACAACTATCAGCGACACGAAGTCGAACAATATCCCACTGATCCTTATGAAGCTGCCGAGGAGATGTGCTCAGAGTAATTGTTTAATAATATACATACATCCTCATATATGTAATTTAATCTCGCAACATATGACTTTCATGTATATAAGTATGTCAATTTGTTCGTTGCAGGCGCTTGAAAACTCCTGAAGAGGTTTTGAAGGCTGCAAAATTCATGATGGCCACGCAGATTTCACGGGAGCCTATTGTACGTCTTTGCGTACGTGAAGTGTTCTTTGAGCGTGCCACCATTTAGTTGCGCACCTACCAAAAAGGGTCAGAAGGAAATTGACGAGGCTCATTCTTGTTTCGGGTGAGTGTGCTTTAGTTTACTTACTATGCATGTGTGTTGAATTTGGTTTTCTACAAGGACATAATATTGTATTTTCTACAGAATGAAATATATTAAAGACAAGCCAGTTAGGGATTTGACAGCGGACCAATTTATGAAGCTGTCACTGGCTGAAGACGATCGCCTTCTCACAATCTCCCTGGGTGAAATAATCAAAGGCATGACGGCTTCCAACTACATTGACGAAGTTAAACTGCTATTCCAGAAGGACGAATTTAGCAAGAATGTACAAGACTGGAATACACTTCGTGGGGAATGCATAGAGTTTGCTTTTGAAAAGCTACTTTATCCTATTTTACGCAAGGAGCTTCGTGCCAAGCTACTTGAGGATGCTAAGGGACACGTACTCAAGACTTGTTCTGGCAAGCTGTATAATTGGCTTAAGGTTAGTTCATGAAGATGAAGAAGTGGTTGACTTGACGTCTCAATCAAGGCAAAGTAGATCAGTAAAGTTGATCAATTTTCTTTCGTGGTGTGCAGGTTGCGCCGTACGATGCATCATTCCCTGATCAAGACGAAGAAGAATGGGACACAAGTAAGGGCCTCCGTGTCCTAGCCATTGCATTCGTTCCTGATTTTGAACAGGTTTCTTTTGCATGCCTCATCAGCCCGGATGGGGAACCTTCCGACTATTTAAGACTGCAAAATATTATCAAAAGCAAAAATGCTTTTAGAGAGACTGATAGACAGGAAAAGGTAAGGATAAAGTTAAAGTTACAATTTCCACAATAAACATATTATGTAATATTATAAAATTTAATGAGATACTATTGATGTTTTTAGGAAGCTGATGTGCTTGCTATTAAAAACTTTATTCGCTCAAAGAAGCCTCATGTAATTGTAATTGGTGGGGAGTCTCGTGAAGCCCTAATGATTCAAACCGATGTTAAAGACGTAGTTACGCAACTTGGCGTGGAAGATGCCTTCCCTTTGATTAATGTTGAAATTCTTGATAATCAATTAGCCAAAGTTTATGCAAATTCAATTAAATCCACGGTAAGCAATTGCGATTCTAACCTCGCCAACACCGATGACAATTTAACGACAGTAATGAATGACAAGAATATATTCAATTGCTTTGTTGGATAGAATGACTTCCGTGATTATCCATTACTCCTGAGACAGGCTGTGTCGCTTGGTCGTAGAATACAGGATCCACTCATTGAGTTTTCACAGCTATGCACTGCAGACGAGGAAATTTTATGTATGAGATTCCATGCTCTCCAGGTAAAGCTTGTCACAGGTTGTTAGCAGCATTCCTATCCAGAATATAATTAAAACTCTATAATTAATAATTATAATTTTGTAACCAGGACCACGTTCCAAAGGAAGAACTTTTAGAGTATTTGCAACTGGAGTTTGTTAATAGAACCAACGAGATTGGTGTGGATGTGAATAGGGCTATAGCCTACCCCTATACAGCCAATCTAGTACAATTCACTTGTGGTCTTGGTCTCAGAAAGTCAACTCACTTACTAAAGGTTAATTTGATTTAATTTACTCGCTTAATTTATCGCTTTATCATCATCATTGACTAATTTTATGAGTATTCCATTCTTACAGATCTTGAAGCAAAATAATCAGCGTTTGGAAAACCGTACACAGCTCATCACTGCGTGTCACATGGGTCCCAAAATATTTATTAACTGTTCTGGTTTTATCAAGATTGACACGAATTCTCTTGGAGACAGGTAATGTGTAATTTTGCTAGCATTAAGTCAATGTGATCTAGTTCTAGTTGAGTAACATTTTAATTTGCCTACATGGACTGTTACCACCTTTAAAATTTGTAGCACTGAATCCTACGTAGAGGTTCTTGATGGATCTCGTGTTCACCCGGAGACTTACGAGTGGGCCAGAAAAATGGCCGTGGATGCCTTAGAATACGATGATGAAGATGCGAATCCGGCAAGTGCACTGGAAGAAATTCTCGAGTCACCTGAAAAACTTAAAGATCTTGATTTGGACGCTTTCGCTGAGGAACTGGAACGTCAGGTATAAATTTAAGAAGACGTACCACACTAAACACTCACTTACATACATAGAAAGTATAAAATTTAATAAGCACATACCTAGTAATACTTGGAATGACTGACTGGAATTGACTGTTTTTCGCTTAGGGTTTTGGGAATAAAAGTATCACGTTGTACGACATCCGAGCAGAACTTAATCACCGTTACAAGGATTTACGAAGTGGATATGAGTGTCCAAATACTGAAGAAACCTTTAATATGCTTACTAAGGAAACTCCTGAAACATTGTACATTGGAAAACTTATTACTGCAACAGTTATCGGTACGTCTTTGAGAAATAATGATTTGATTACCTATATATCCGAATATCAAGTTGATGTAAGTAGCTGTAGCGGTGGAATTCTAACGTTTTTTTGCATACAGGGATAACTCACAAGAAGCCGCAAGGGGATCAGCTGGATAACGCTATTCCAATTAAAAATGAGGCGACAGGTATGTGGCAGTGTGCATTCTGTGGTAAAAATGATTTCCCTGATTTGTNAGAAACCGCAAGGGGATCAGCTGGATAACGCTATTCCAATTAAAAATGAGGCGACAGGTATGTGGCAGTGTGCATTCTGTGGTAAAAATGATTTCCCTGATTTGTCCGAGGTAATTAAAACAATACGCATTCAACGGCCTCTTGCCATGAAAGCAACGTTTCGGAAAAGTTCCCCCTAAAATATTTCAATATATTATCAAAAGGTGTGGGCCCACTTTGACGCTGGTGCTTGTCCAGGCCAAGCCACAGGTGTTCGCATTCGATTGGACAATGGAATCTCCGGTTTCATACCCATCGCAAAGTTATCTGATAGTCAAGTCACCAATCCGGAACAGCGAGTGAAACGTGGCCAAACGGTGCACTGTAGGGTTGTAAAAATTGACGTTGAGCGTTTCTCCGTGGAAAGTACATCACGCACATCCGACTTACTGGACCTGAAAGGAGAATGGAGGTACAATAAACCAGTGACTTATTCGTGTGTTGTTGGATGAGTGTTGAAGGAGGTATCGCTGATTTGCGTATTAATGAATTGATCATTGGATACGTAGGCCTCAGAAAGATCCATATTATGACCAAGAAAGGGAGGATTTCGATAACAAAAAGGAAGATGATTTACGAAAGAATAAACAGCGCCAAACTTACATCAAACGAGTAATTGTGCATCCCTCGTTTAAAAATATCTCCTTCCGAGAGGCGGAAAAGATGATGGAAACTATGGATCAGGGTGAAGTGATTGTTCGACCCTCCAGTAAAGTAAGTTGTTACCAGGTGGTATTAGTTTTAATTTAAATAATTGTTTAAATAATAAGAATAAAGTGTAACGTTCAC
>JAANSN010003808.1:0-17137 GCA_036850665.1 Dicranocentrus wangi | reverse complement strand
TGATGATGATGATGACTCACAAACTATGTTTTAATCTATCGACCACCAACATGTCAGCGCTCCGTATTTGTTTCCTTGACCTGAACATGCCTACACTGAACAACGGTATCAACCATAGCTAACTGTAACGATGCTGTCAGAATTGCTAGAAATAAACCTATGAGTGAAGAATATTTCTTATTGTGGGGCTTAATCCATTTTATTTTGTGATTTATTTTAATCCGTTCTGTATCATGAAATGTATGAAATATTGTGAAACTTAATTAAATCCCACAAATGTATAGTACATCACCTCCGTACTTCCTCTATACGTGGGTGACAAAATATAACGCGGAATACTTTCAAATGGATGCATCAACCGCACAGTATTGTAAACTTAAAGCCATTTGTCCCTATCAAATTCCGTTTCATATCCAGGATGTTTTTTTTCCAACAGCATGTGTCCTTCAGCAGTAATCTGTCAACCATAAAACGTATAGCAAGATTAATTAAGTGCTCAAAAATGCTACAGTGAAAACGCAGAAGCTGAAAAAGTTATTCATTTAAATTTATATTACAGCCCGGGGAGACACATGAAGCAACTTCAGCATGGGCTTCAACTTTAAAAATCCATGAATGCAGGAAAGGCGTGTCAAGGGCACAACGGTTCTTCTGCGAAATCGTGTATATGAACATGCTCGGATCGCAAATTTTTCTAAAGCTTCATAAAAAGAAAATGGAACCACATGATAAAGTATTTGCAAGCAGAAAAACAAAAATGAGAATAAAAAAGATGTAACAAATATATTTTTGTCTGCTTTTAACCTTTGAGATGAGTAATGTTGGAGTTTCGGCGCTTTGGTGACCAACTCGTTCCTTGAAGTAGAATTTGTGGAATATTGTTGCAGCCAATGATCCCCTTATCCGTAATCAAACTGCATAATACGTTAAGGGTTTTCAATTGGGGAAAATGTTGACAAACTGCACGAAAGCTGACATCATCCAAATGAATTTCGAGATGGCAAAGGCTAGTCATCCATTGCTTCAAACAAAATATATCTTCTACCGAGTACCCTAGCACATAGTTACACTTATATTTCTTCAAGGACGGGATTCGAAGAGCATCTTTCTTTGCTTGATCCCAGCCACCATCTTCGTGTACATTGTTAATCAAGTTTGTTGTAATGCCAGCAGCAGTAGAATTGCTAAAGTGCGGTTGAAGTTTCCTAATGATCAACTCGTTTAAATTTGGGCAGGACGTCAGGAATGACATTGTATCCATAGAACAATGCAAGAGCTTGAGTTTGGTGAGATTGGGCAAACTAGGAATCTTTAGCATGGAGATGTCTGAAGTACCGTCCAAAGTAAAGCATGTAATGTCACGTTGATCCTCCAAAATGCTATATATGAGTGGGAGATCCTCTGCAATACTTATTCCAAGCCTCAGCTTTCGCAATAACGGATAAGGAAACCTGCAGTTGAACAATATAAACATGATTTATTAATAAGTAATAAGTACTACGACATGACTCCAACAGCCAGGCTAGTCATAAAGGAGCACTCACACTTTGACATTATTATTTTGGTGGCTTGCAGACGAAGAAGAAGATGATGATGATGCTTCAACTATATTTTTCATTGACTGAGCAACAGCAACCAAATCCATTGTATCATTTTCTTTCTCCACGCTTTTCAATTTCAAAACCTGTTATTAAGAAAACAAAAGCGCAAGATCAAAAACTCAAAAACATAAGTATCAATTATTGCAGCAATGTTGATTATTACAACAATAATAGTAAATAGTAATAATAATTTCATGGTTTATCTCTGAACTGCAAACCTGCAATTTAGGGTAACAATGAATTAATTCTATCCAGCTAATTGGCAAACGTTGACTGTGATCTGCATACGTGATATTCAGATTTGACATGCTTTCAACAGCAGCCAGGCTAACATTGTCAGTTGCAACAACAGCACCTCTAAAAATGCATCCATGTAGTTTTAACTTTTTGAGTTTTGGAGTAGCAACGCAGGAAAATAGTTTTCTAAGATCTTTCCTAGTAAGAATTCTGCAATCCGTAATTGTAAGACTAGTCATCGATTGTCCGTACGAGGCCCAAAACCGATCTTCAATAGTCCAGCATTCAGCAATGCAATTTTTGTACTTATAAACAGCAAAATTTTTATAATCGGTGACGCCGAGCCATCGATAAGATTCGTTCCTGTCATTCAAGTTATCATTATCTTCTGGTTTTTCTAGTAACTGGTCTAGCCTAATCCTGTTAATATCCTTTGTGTGTTTATAATCGTAGTCTGTATCTAGTTTACTTCTTGGTGAACGCAGGGTGAAAGGTGGTGCTTCAAGCAGCCAGCGTTTTTGAGATACTTTATGCCATAATTTGCACACACGTCGAGAAGTTTGGAGATCACGCCACTTCAAATATTCAAACAAATTGTCCAAGATCTACCAAAAAAATAATAATAATAAAAATAAATAAATAAGTCAGCCAGTTTGTTCATTCAATATCACAGGAATGGTACCAATAAATATAATCAATAAACAAAGTCGTACCAGATCAATTAGAAGAGGATGATTATTATTAAACGTAACTGCAACCGTGGCGTCCAGACCAGTTTGGACCTGTTCCACATCAACCTTTGGTACACAATTAACTGCCGCCATGACTAATATTTTTTTTATTTATTTACTAGACTGTCGTGCTAGTACTAAGTACTGGCCAAAAATGAGAAGCCCTCGTGTGTGTGAGTATCCGTCACAAAACGTGACGTGAGGATCTTGATCCAAATCCACTCTTGGGATTGCCAGCGTTCAGAGATTTGTTTGTTCCGTAAACATGAGGATCTCGATCCGAATCCAATCTTGGGATTGCCAGCGTTCAGAGATTTGTTTGTTCCGTAAACATGAGGATCTCGATCCGAATCCAAACTTGAGATTATCAACGACCGAGCTCTACATGTCTCGTAAAATACTTGGACTTGCCAGCGACCGAACCCTACATGTCTCGTAATATGAGGATCTTGATCCAAATCCAAACTTGGGATCCGCAGCCTTGTTACGAACACACACACACAGACACACAGAGGGTATTCTTTTATAGTATTGGATTAACACTTGTGCACAGGCGTACTAGTTTAGTTAGGCTGATCCAATAAATTCACAAAATAATTTAAATTTAAAAAGACGGGATGTAAGAAAAATTAACTCTACCTGCCGCACACAATTGAAAAAGCTAAAAGCAAACCGATGTTTATTCTTCGACGCCAAAATTGTAACTGATCAGTGAAACGTTCTTACTTTGGTATTTACACTGAATTTAAACTAGCTACACCGAAGGCATATAGTCGGGATTGTTTCTCCTCGTTATTTCCCGTCCTTTCGACAAGTACTTACTATGCTGAGATTCTTCATCCAACTGTGTACTGATAATAATAATGATATTGCTTTGCGTAATAAAATGATACTAAGCTAGCTACTTTTCACGAAATTCTTGTTTTAAGAACTGAACACAAAATAATTTAATACACCTCTTGGCAAAATCTGTTTCATAATGTATTTTAAAACTAATAGACAAGGTAATTTCTTAGCAGCAACAAGATCAAACCTTTGAATTAAACTGCTTCATGAGAATGATTCCATTCATTCAGGTATAAAGGTATGACGTAGACAAACTCAAACCAAATGGAAACCTGAAAAGCTGAAAAGAGTATGTATGAACATAGTGAACTATGCTTTACAGAAAAAAAATCTTGCGGACACTGCACTACTTGCGGTGTGATCACGCGAATAACCAAGTTGAAACTAAATTATTTTTTTGAAATATTGATGTGACAATTCTCAAGCTTTATTGCAACCATTCAGAATTTAATTTACATTAAAAGTTGGCTAAACAAGTACTACCATATTTGCTTAAGTTGATTAAAATGACTAAGCACGGTTTTGTTTTATATACATAACAAAAATAAACATTCAAGCTTTTGACATGGTTTTGTATTCTGGTCGGGGATTTATTATAAAGGAGTAATAATTAGAAGCATCAAGGAAATACTTTATGCGCATGAATCTGCCGTGGTTGTACTCTGCGTCGCTCGCATTCTGAAATACATATGCATACATACGTATAATAGATTGGTACACATTAATGAAAACATCAAAAGTGAATTTGTTGGGCAAAATAGTACTTGCCTCAGCGCAGGAGCAACCATGATCTGGTAAAAGCCATGGGGCTCTCCTGTCACACGTTTCCGTCCAAGAAGATACTGCAACTGTTTCTTCATCCAGATTTTCCTCATCAGAAAGGGCCGATGGGCTAAAAAAATTTTTGTCTTTGTCTTCGTTTTTGTCAACATCAGCATTGGCGGAGCATTTACTACTGTCTTCAATCCTTAAATCTTTGATTTGCAAAATTACCGTGAAATAAAAGCAAATGGTTTTACAATGAAATCCGTATTGTTCATTTCAATCAAAACAATGCTGACTAATATTTACTTTTATGTAATAATTATAATACCATCCAACAAGCTCAAGAAATCATCCTCTGATTTGTTATGCATTGCAAATCTGAATGCATCGCTAATGTAGCGCTCCGCTTTCTTTAGACTTTCCGACGATTTACCCCACATGGCTTCAACCAGCTCAAATACCTTTTTCTTGTACTCATCATCACCGAATTCGCTTTGAGGCATTCGAACTTGTGAAGTTGTGGGTGGTTGCAAATTTGGACAATGATTCAGACCCTCGGCACGCTTCAATACGTTTTTTAACTTGATGCTTTTCTTTTCCAATTTTGCTAATTGCGCTTCCAGCGCTTTGTTTTCATCCCTGCTTTTTTCATACTCCAACTTTGCTTTAAACAATGCGTCTAACTGCGAAATCACATCTGCAGTCGTAGGTTCAAGCGAATTACTATCCACACCAGTCTTGCCTATTTCATGTAACATTAAAACACAATAATAATAATTAGTACAAGGTGATTGGGTATTGGGGACATCATTAAGTTTAAAGTCTACAAGCTTACTTTTAGCCCGGGTATCAAGATTTTCCCCGTCAAAAGTGTAAGGAATGCGAAAAAAGTGGTCTGTTGTGATAAGATAATAATAAAATAGGATTATCACAAATACGTCGCCATCATAAACATAAACTGTCCATGCAATTAATTAACATCCACTCAGCGATAAAATAATAATAACAGTAATAATAATACATGGTAATTAATTAACAATTACTTATTATCTTGGCCGCCAGGACTTGTCGAGATATCTTACGATCCATGTACCAAAATGTACACTGGAGAAACTCAACCATTTCTAATTTTTTGGCTTCCGTATCGCCAAAAACGTTAAGCAGGAGTCGCCATAGGCGTTGTTGATCCTCTTCGAAACGTGATGTACCAACGCATATTTCTACGTAGATGCTGGTACATGTGTCTACCACATTGGACTTTTGCTTCCAAATATTTTTTTTCAATGCCCTATGTCTCCGAGGCATGATTGTGGATACTTTGAACTTTGAACAAGGGGGAGAAAGTTGGAACCCGGCAAGGTACCACACAAGAAAGTTAGATTTCAAAACTAAGTATTTCTAAACGAACTTCACAAAACTGGGAGCTGGCCAAAGTTGACACTACACTAGCACACAGAGTTGGGGTTTTAAAATGTTTTCAAGCGACACCCTAAGCTTATTTTGGTATCACAATATACGTACGCGTATGTTAACAGATAGTTATTCACAACAACAAAGTTATACCATATAGCCTGTCCAGTTTGACAGTAAATGTGGACTAAGCATGCATTGACACTGATCAATGGATCAAGAAATTATACAACACAGTAGAAAAAGCGAATACTATTATGGAAATGAGTTTTAATACGTAATATTGACACAAACATGCTTCACAGTTCCGGCTTCGCAGTGACTTTCCGGCGATAGCTGCCTCTTTGGTATACTCAAGGATGTTGATGTGACTGATGAATTCTGAAAATGTTTGCGTGCTTCCATTGCCAAATCAGAAGTGCTCAACCTTTTTGCAAAGCCCATGCAACACCACATGTCCACCTTCTCTTTTCGAACAGTAACGTGATCAAGATGGATATTAATAGACATGCCTAGGCTTTGATGATGATCATCAAGCGTTACTCTGTAACATTCTTCTTCCTTTTCCCTAAAATAAGTAAAACCAATCACATATCGATAATTGTTTATGACCGTTCCCACGCATCTGATCCTTCTGAACCGAGCAAAAAATATTTATGTACAAAAAATGAAGCAATAATAATGACATACTCATGTAGCCCTATATCCGCACACGATTGAATAGTGTTTCGATTGGTACCGTGCTCGTCGGAAGCGTCAATTCGAAGTCGAGAGGGAAGCTGGAGCACGCTGATAACGTCACTTATGCTGTCTAGCTGCAGGGATTCCTTGTCGTCAATTGAGCGAAATTCCCATTCGCGATCACTGATGTATTTAACCAAAGCGTAAGAGTAGTGACTTGTTCTGTTTTTTTCAAGCAGCACTAAATTAGATCGTTGACATGGTTGGATTTGAGTGTCCATTTCTGATTATTATGAATAGAATGCTTATCGTAATGAACTTTACAGCAGTATTATTACTAATTTTCTATTGTATGTTAGTATCACTGTCAAGCAATTGATGGAGCGAAAACCTGCTCTAGGCGATCCAGGCGCATAGTAGCTACCGCTTTCCAAATAACGCAAAACTAGAAAATAAGTAAAAAGTTAAATAAACTATGCTCTGCTGGCAGAGACAACTGCAGCTACGGTATGCCACCAACAATACGGTGACCTGGCGATATGGTTAAGTTTAACCTAGCTGACGGACTGGCCTTGGCAAAGCTTCATGAAATAAACCTATTCAAAGCGTAACGGCTACCTTGCTGTATAATTGTGTCAAATAATAAAATTGAAATGATATTAGATATGTATTATTTGGACGAATAGGGGGTTTTAATGTTTTCCAAATTGTAGGATCTCACAAAGCTCCAATCAAAAAATGTTATGAAGACGTAATTAAGTGTTTGTAAATTACAACCATTGCATGAAATTTATTTAACAAATTGCATTAGAGTAAGACGACATTGTAATTCGAACTACAAAACGAATTTAGAGAGCATCAAATTATCCGTACAAAAATAAATGTAGCCACCACCAAATCCCAAATGGCAATAATCTGTCTTATAATGTATCACTAAGTAGTTGTAGCAAAAATAAAACCGAAAAAAGAATTTCAGTTAGATTACGGTGTTAGTGCTGCTTCTGCACGCTGAATTAGGTCTTGCAGCTGGTTCATCTTCTCATTTGCAGATTTCATCCTAATCTTGTAATGTTTAATAGCCTCGCCCAAGTCGTCCAACATAGCCTGTATTCCGGCGAAATCCAACAAAGTGACCACGTCTGTCGCTAATGCATCATTAAAAGCTTGGTTTATTCCGTTTAACAAGTATGAAAAGTTTTCGTTATACAATGTTGAAAATTCGACCACTTCATGCGTATAAACTTCCAGAAGAGCACGAAGCCCATTTAATACTTCCTGTGTAGTAGCAACTAGTGCAGTATTCTGAACCGACAATGGGCCATCCTCGGATTGGAGTTCAGGAGTTTCTTCCTCATCCATATTCTTGTTGAATTTTGGATTGCACATTGCGGAACCTTGTTGAACAAATTAAACAAGAATAACCGAATAATAATAATAATAATGTATTATCACGTATTTAAGCAACGGTAAGTAAGAAAACGGTGTTTTCATGTAAGTAAAAAACCTCTGTTTTTCGATAAATAAGAATACTACTGATGACTCGCTTGCTGATTCAATGGATTTTTGTTATGGACTGGCTGGGATGCAAGCAAACAAGGAGGAAGTGTTGACGGAGCCACTACTTCCGACTGAGTAATCCCAGAAACTTCACCATACAAAAAAGCATTTGAAGGAAACCTTGTTAAAATAATGATTCAAGGTTTTGTAAATAATGCATTCTTAACTCGGTAATTTTAAATAATCAAATAATTAACCAATTGATTTCTTAGATGACTAATAAGGTTACTTACCGCTATACCACAACAACGCAGTAATAATAATAATACCCAACCTGTTCTTCAATGCTCGTGAAACTGAGAATCCCTGTGAGTATACTATGGAGAGCTGCCCTTCACCGCGGATCCTTATCCAACCATCTGAAGTTAAGATTACTAGTATGCACTGATTGGAGAGCAGATCCAAATCAGAATCCTTAATTGAGACTGCCAGTGAGTATAGATTTAGGTGCTGGCTGTCGTTGCGGATCTTAATCCAAAGCTGATGTTAAGGTTGATCACATACACTACTTGGCGAACAGGATCTGCATCTCAATCCAAAGTTGCGACTGCCAGGGAGTATAGCGTGGAGAACTGATATTCGCTGAGGATCCAAATCCGAAACTGAAGTTGATATTAATCACATGCACTGCTTAGTGAACAGGATCTGCATCTCAATCCTCAACTGAGACTTCCAGTGGGTATAGCGTGGAGAACTGATATTCGCTGAGGATCCAAATCCGAAACTGAAGTTGATATTAATCACATACACTGCGTAGCGAACAGGATCTGCATCTCAATCCTCAACTGAGACTTCCAGTGGGTATAGCTTTGGGTGCTGACTGTCGTAGCTCATCTTAATCCAAAACTGATGTTGAGGTTGATCACATCATACACTGCTTGGCGAACAGGATCTGAATCTCAATCCCCAGTTGAGACTGCCAGAGAGTATAGCGTAGAGAACTGACCTTTGCTGAGGCTCCAAATCCCAAACGAAAGTTGAGATTAGATTACAACAAGTGTGCACTACTTGTAGAGAAGATCTAAATGTATATCCTAACTTGATATTCCCAGTGAGTAAAGCTTGGTGAACTTTACATTCACTCCCCGGACAACATCTTTACTGAAGCTTGCAATTGCTAATGTGCACTGGTCCCAATCCTAAATTGAGATTGCCAGTGTTTAGAGTGTGGAGAACTTTCTTTTACTGTAAATCCAAACTGAAATTGTGGTGATTGACATTGAGTATGGCTTTGGGAACGCACCTTGGCTGATTTAAAGTCCTAGTCTAAAAACAGTTGAAGCTATGTGTACCCTTTGCTTGCGGCGAGGATTCTAATTCTGCATTTCTGCAAATCCGCAACGCTTCTGGACATTCTAGGCCGTCGGCATACCTAAAATCCAACTTACCTACCGCTACCGCATGTTCTCACCGTTACAATTGTTATGTTAGTCCATGCTAAGACACTTTAGCTCATATTTTACGCATCTTACCGATTCGGCTTTTTGTCACTATAAGCTAAGGCAATTTATTTCATATATTATGTATCTTATCAAATCGGTTTTTATGTTAGTGCATGTTAAAATTTTTTTAACTGATATCTAATGGATCCGATCGTGTCGTTTCTTGTGTTACTTTATATTACCTCATTTTTATGTTATGCACTTTATCGTCTTTGCTTTTATCTTACTACATCTTAAAACATAATAACCCATATATTATATATCTTCTGAAACCGGCTTTTATGTTAGATGGAATGTTCAAATATTATTTCAAGTGCAGGACTTAAGTCCAAATAATCCACAGGCTCCTACCGCTTTTTTGTCGCTTTAATACATACACACACGCACATTAGGCACATTGGTACACATTGTTAGATAGGCTTTCTCTCTCTTTGTGCGAACACGTTTGAAGTGGACCCACGTCCTCACGTTTGACCTTTATTTGATACGACATAGGTATGAAAGGAGTTTCGAGTCGCAGCATCGGCGCATCAGTATTAGATACGTTCGTGCGGCAATATGAAATGGCTCGATTCAATGATAAAATACTGTCGTATTTATTGGATTGCACAAAAAAAATTTTTTAAAGGAACGTGGTTGGAGAAAATTATCGGCCAACCGGTTGAAAACACGACAATTTTATTAACTGCAAAAGTCCTTGTCCCCAGTTTTGAAATTCACAAAAGGTTGATAGATCTAAAATTGCATCAGGTAGTACGCACGTCGGTCGATCTCTTCCTGCGAAAAAAATACTTGTGACATTAATGTCTCGTCGGGTTCAAACTCAATTGAGGGAAAGACACACAAACTACATACCAACCTACTCCACTGCGCGAGAGTTGACCTGACTTGAAACTGACTCAAGTCTGCTTGCTGGTTTACTGTTGCATGTTGATACTATTCAGTTTACCAGTGTAGGTTCGGGACACTCAGGTACATTGTCTAGAGTCGGGACACTCAGGTACATTGTCTAGAGTCGGGACACTCATGTACACAGTCTCAAACCGAGAAACTTGGGGCACAGGAAATTTGACTATGGACAACTACGGTAAGAGCCCGCAGTTGGGACACTGCGGTCTCATCAGACACTAACTACGAAAGCAACAACAACGTAATCAAAACTCCGGTGGGGACAAGGATTGCTGACAGCAGGATCTTGCTAGTTCTGCTCACTTAAGGTAAATATTTTAGGGACGCACAAGAAGCATAAAAAATTAGACACATATTCATTTTCTATGTATATATGCCAGGCAAAATAATAATAGCATTAAACGCCTTTAAAAATTGGGTTGCTCTGTCGTGCAATTAGGATGCAGTAATTGCATTGCTCTGGAGTCAAATAGGCCACGGTTACTGAAGGAGACAATTGGGTTGCTCTGGGCTTCCCACCGTGTCAAGTGTGCTTTGAGCAAGCAGAAAATAATTGTGACCAAAAAATATTTATCGCCACTTTTGATATAGCGAATGATTTTTCATTTAATCAACGCAAATGTAACATATTGAAAATGTCTGCTTAAGCTACGTAAAGTTAATATCCCAATCCCAACGTTGGAAACCTTATTACAACAAAAAATGCAAGTAGGAATAGAACAGAAATACTGAAATTTATTATGATTTCCATTTTATTTAGATTAGACATTACACAAACTAACATGCATAATTGATGCTATCTACTATAATTGACACGTACAAGTTATTTCCAAATACAATCTATATAGTATTATATATGTACATAAAAATATAATAGATATATTTAATTGTGCATAATTACAATCACAATTTGCAATTTAATTCATCATTTGCGGGAAATTGGCTATGCATAATAATAAACATATTGTTCACCAAACGTTTTCAATCCAACTTAACTTGTTTTACTTAATTTAAGTAAAGTCACACTTATAAACAATTTAATACCATTCTGCCAAATAAGGTTCAGAATCGTAACCGGGAAATTCTACTTCCAATATATTGTGGCCTTGAGCAGTAATCTGCAGATCATGGATATAATAAAATTAAAGTCCATGTATGAACCATCTCATGGTATGTATGACAAAATTAACCAGCTATCTTGCATATCACTTACTGCACTTGATGACACATGAAGCATCCTGAGGCTAGGCAATTGCAAAAAACCAAGTCTGCAGGAAACCTCAGTCAGGGCTACTGGAGTGGATCCACAATAACGCTTGTATGAGTGATCACAACCCAAGATTGCCAGCTTTACCAAAACTACAATTTTATACGTGCATAATAAATATACTGTGTAAATATTCGAAATATTAAAGGCAACATTATCATAATAATCAGTATTATAATTTTGTATTAACCTTTTAAGTCGGTAATGTTGTGATACCGACGAGTTGGGGTCCAAAACCCTCTGTCTGGAAGGCTGAACCCAACAATTCCTTCGTCATCGATTAAGCTGCAGTAAACATATAGAGTTTCTAGTTGGGGAAAATTACGACAAACTGAACGGAATGTCAGATTGTTCATATGCATTCTAATATGAGCAAGATTAGGCGTCCACAGATACATACGGGCCATGTCAACCGGAGAATACTTAATAACGTAGTTGCAAATAAATTTTCTCATGGAGGGAAGTCGAAGAGCATCTATCCTTGCTCTAATCCACCTGTTGTTATTTTCATTGCGGAAAAAATTGGTCGTTTCATTTCCGTTAAAATAAAAGTGCGGGTCGTAGGTTATCATTTCCAACTCCTTCAACCTTGGGCAGGACGTCAGGAAGGACATTGAATCCATTGCAAAGTTAAATAGTCTGAGGCGAGTTAGTTTTGGTAGGACAGGAATGTTGATGCTCGAAATTCTTGCTATGCCGTTCAGGGTAAGACTCTTCACGTCATTTTGAGACTCCAAAATATCATAAATGAACGGAATGTCCTCAGGTTGGGTTAATCCTAAATGCAACACAGTCAATACGGGATACGGAAATCTGCAAAAAACAACAAAGTATATGTATCATAATAGTAAGAATCACGTTATAAAGTAAGTAAGCAACATAAAAAAATTATATTACGAAGAATCTTACATTTTAATGTTGTTGCTGCGCCTGGATGACATAGAAGACGAATCAGTGATACTTTTCATTGACTTTGAAACATTTCCCAAGTCCATCATGTTAATGTGCTTTTCAAATGCCTCCAATTCTAGAGCCTGCATAATGTTCATAAACAAAACAATTCATGTCATGTACAAATTGGCGCAGTTAGGTCTTTAAATAAAAATAATAAATAACAGTAGTTCCAAACCTTCAAGCAAGGATAATATCCAATTAACTCCTTCCAGGTTATTGGTAACCTTTCACTGTTCTCCGCATAACAAATGGTTAGTCTCTCCATGTGTTTCACAGCTGCTCTAGTTGTTTGCTCCTCAGTGTCATCTTTTTTGTCAAATGCAGAACTGAAAATACAGTGGTGCAGGTCCAAATCCTTGAGTTTCGGTGTTAGCGCGCAAGAAAACAATTTTCTGAGATCCTTTGTGGAGTTAATTTTGCAGTTGCAAAGTACAAGTCTAGTCATCCATTCACCAGACACTAACCAAAACTCATGATCAATAGCCCAGCAATCAGCAATAGAGTTGTAGTCAAGAACTGTAAAGTTTTTGTATTTTGATACTCCTGCCCAAAGATAAGGATAATTGGCGATTTCTGGCTTCTCAAGTAACTGTTGTAGGTGAATCCTGCTTTTGTTCTTTCTATCTTCGTACTTCCCGGCTCCTTCTCCTTTGGAATACAAGTTAAATTCTGGTGCTTCCTGAAGCCAACATTCTTCCGAATCCGCATGCCAAGTTTTACAGACAAGCCGACACGATTTAAGATCGAACCAATTTAGGTATTTAAACATACCTTTTAGGAACTACGTAAACAAAGGACAAATGATTGCAAAAATGTTCAAACTACTGTAGAAAGGTTGGTCAATATTAATTCCTATTGAACAATAAATAATAATAATTAATTATTGCCTTATACGTACCACCCGGTTTAAAAGAGGATTTTTTGCATCCTCGATTGCGCTTTCGACTGGTACCTCTTGAACATCATTAAATGTAACACGTTTAACCGACGACATAATGTTGGACACTGAATTTTTGATCCCTAATGCAAATTCAGCACTCGGTGGTTATCCTGTGAAATTGAGACAAATGAATGAATTAGAGGGTACTGCAAAGCTACAACAATAGATATACCAAACACTACTGTCAACGATTACTGAAACTATTGCATTTGAACAAAATAAAAAAATACTTTGTGACAAACTGTATACTGTAACTTCGGTGGTTGAACGAGAACTAAACCTAAAAACACTTTAACCCAAGAATTTGTACGAAAAGTGAACGCAAGTTTCCTTAAAATACACGGCGCAGCTGGCAATGCTCCGAATGAATACGTAAACATACACAACTAAGGAGAGACGTATAACATACGATTATTCAAGTGCTAGGGAAATTAAATGTAATTCAGAGTAAACTGTGTGTGTGTGGTCCTATAGCAAAGTATCAAATAACTACGAAATGGTTTTCTTTGTGAGTGAGTATAGCGTGGAGAACTGAACTTCGCTGAGAATAGAAATCCCAAACCGACGTTGATGTTGATCATATGCACTGCGTAGCGAACAGGATCTGAATCCCAATCCAAAGTTGCGACTGCCAGGGAGTATAGCGTGGAGAACTAACCTTCGCTGAGGATCCAAATCCGAAACTGAAGTTGATATTAATCACATGCACTGCGTAGCGAGCAGAATCTGAATCTCAATCCCCAGTTGAGACTTCCAGTGAGTGTAGCTTTGGGTGCTGGCCTTTGTTGCGGATTCTAATCCTAAACTAAAATTGGTGTGCACTGCTTGGTAAAAAGGATCTCAATCCCTTATTAAGATTCCTACGAGTATACCTCCATTGAGGAGGTGGCCTTCACTAAGCATCCTAATCCTAAACTGAAGTTGAGATTTCCAATATGCACTGCCTGCGGAAAGTATCTCAATCCTCATACTAATTTGAGATTACCAGTCAGAATTACTTGGGGAACGCTCGTTAGCTGAATGAGGGTTCTGAGTCAGTGGAAACTGCCCGTGCGTTTTGCTTGCGGCGAGGATTAAAATCCCTTCTGCTTGAGTGCAAATGCTTTCACGCTTTCAAAGTGATACGCATTTACGTATATTGGTGTACCTAAATCATGAATTCAAATATTCAACAAAATCGTTGATGATAGTATGATACATTAATAGATTTGACTCGTGTGTTACAGCTGCTTTAAAAATTCGTTATTGCCGATAAAATATCGTAAGATGTGTAGTAAATCTGTTAGCGACTTTAACAGGTTCGTTATTTATGACTAAACTGTCGCGCCAGTACTAAATACTGGCCAAAAATGAGAAGCCCTCGTGTGTATGTATCCGTCACAAAATCGTTACTTGAGGTTCTTGATCCGAATCCAATCTTGGGATTGCCAGCGTTCAGAGATCTGTTTGTCTTGCAAACATGAGGATCTCGATCCGAATCCTAACTTGAGATCACCAACGACCGAGCTCTACGTTTCGTAACATGAGGATCTTGATCCAAATCCATACTTGGATTTGCCAGCGACCGAACCCTACATGTCTCGTAACATGAGGATCTTGATCCGAATCCAAATTTGGGATCCCCAGCCTTGTTATCAACACACTCGAACACACACACACACAGATGTATTCTTTTATAGTATTGGATAACATGTAGTGTAGTCAATCCATTAGCGAATTTAACAAGCTTATTTCTTCTGAATGGTAACATAGTGATGAATAGTGAGACATGTTCTTCTGATTCCTCAAACAATACGCTCCTTGTAATTGCACGACGTGGGTATCGCACAAAGTCGGTTCCACGAATATAGATCCTATTGAATGTTAGCCAACAATTATAGAGAATGAGTGTGAGGAGAAAACTAAACATTATGTTTTAATGAAATACCGTCTAATAAGTTTCTGTAATTTAAATTATACGTTATATACTAAAAGATACAAACACGTTTTCGGTTGTTTGAGTAAATCAATTAAAATGCACGTTTGAGTAATAAAAACACGTTTACTTCTGCAAAATCCGCATTTGATTTTTAGTTGTGTGAAATTTTTGGTGAAGGTCCATCATGTGCTTTGGCATTGATGACAAATATTCTGACGCAACATGCCTACACACAACTGTCCAATTTTAAGAAATAATACAAATTCGACAATTGGTCTATGCATGTTGCATTGAATTCTTGACGATGAATGGAGGTCCGGGTACTGAAGATAAAAGTCTGACCAAGTCTACCAAACTAAGCGCATGTGCACCTTATTAGAACTATTGTGCTCATGCGCACAGATTGGTAAACTAAAACCGACTGCAAAAGGTAGTACAAGCAGGAATCCGGCTGGAAAATTAAATGGCATAGTTAACTCATTGTAAGTGTCGGCGACATTTGCAGCAGATCTGCGGACGCAGCTCAATGAAACACCTCCAGTCCAGCTCATGTACATTTTTGCAAAAAAACAATAAGGCAGGGATCCAATAAGGAGACTTACGTACTTGTGATGCAACAAGAGAAGATATGTTCAGTGTCACAGTACCAACTCGGAAAGAACCTTGAGAAAAAATAGACCTACACAAGGTTTCCTAGCTATTGGTACCGTGACAATAACAGTATGTAATAAGAGTTTCCAGGAAGTTTAGGGATGTGGTTTACAGCTTCGTAATAATACCCACCTACTTGACCCCAACGCAATTTCATAAATTAACTTTGAGGAGCTGTACGCTATTGTGCTCTGTACTGCAAACGATTATCTTTTCCTGTGCGATGCCGTTTCATCATCATGATGAGGACTAAGCTCAATAGTAATCTGCCGAATGCAGCTCTTATGCAAGTTTTCAAAATTACTATGCGTAATAGCTGAATTTGTCAGGGTAATGCTGAGCAAGTTTTCATCCTTTTTGTTTTACTTATTTGCCAAGCGTCGTGGACAACACTCAAGCCAATTCTACTAAATCCACCTCGTATGCATTTCTTGCAAGGCATTAATTGTGCGTACGAGCAGGATCCAGTAGATTTCAAAAGAGCTGCAATTGCATACAGTCCATTTTCTTCACTTCCATGGCGTTTGTATTACTGTGAATTTTAGACTGAATATGGTAGACTGGAATTGGACGAGTCATACAAGAAGCCAACATGCATTACGTAATCCTGCAATTAGTATAGACATAGAGCAGAAATAGAGGTTGAAGTATAAAAAGTCTCAATACCAACACAAAGAGTATCTTGAAACATACAACACGTAAAACACGTACAAGGTACCCTATGGGTTGGCACCGTAACTTGAGAATGTCACTAGCTACAATAACAAAAAATATTATTTCACTGCTGCTACAAAACACCACACTAATAAACTACCGTGGACAACAGACTCAACTACGACGAAGCACCCCCATTCTAGCATACGACTACGAAATCTGCAGAAATAGCATGTAGGTATGCTTTCAAAGATTGATGTAATGCTACTACTACTACTGTAGCAAAAACTCGAGCCGCGTCTGATCACGCGAAAATCTAAGGTACAACTAAAAGTTTTGGAAATTTAATTAGACAAAGCAAGCAAGTAGGAATTCTTATCGTCATTATCTGCTTCCTGTTTGAATATATTTAGTGCATCCATTATTACGAAAACTTCAATGCATTAATTGGATCATTTGAATAAATTCATTAAACATAGGTACATAACAACAAGCTTTTCTTATTATACTAATAAAACCATATACATACATAATGTAATATGCTCGATTGGTTTTATTTTGTATGTTGCTTACA